>JAQFZH010000114.1:0-50716 GCA_034695485.1 Entomobrya nivalis | reverse complement strand
AGGGGGGTAATGGACCGAGGGGGTAAGTGGTTGGGGGGGTAAGTGACGAGGGGGTAAGTGAACAAAGGGGGTAAAGGATAGGGAGGGGGTAAGTGAACGAGGGGGTATGGGCCGGTAACGTCTGCCAGAGAATATGTGTGTACTAACCCTATGTACAAGTACAAGGCAAACAAGTACAAAAACTTTTTTATATTTTTTGGCAGTATGCTGCAGTAAGTCTGCCTGGCCCGCTCTCTCACACCAAATGCGATGCAGTCAGAGTAACAAATCGATTTTCTTTTTGGTATACATTTTTTGGCAGAAAAAAGGGAGAGCAGAAACTAAGCCAAGCTTGACGAGAAATGGAAGGCTACCATCGCATTATGGGAGCCAGACCAGTGGCAGTGTTCCCTTCCATTTCAAAGTGAAATGACCTGAAAAAATGGAGAGGAGTGGTGGTTTGGTTGGGTGGCGTAGGAGGCGCCCATTTTTTAATTAGTTAAAAATAATAATTGTACCAAAACGTTAACTTTTTTGGAGAAGTTAATTTTTATCATGAAATTATTAGTGGACTGGGGCAAAATGAGAACTTCAAAAATTAGATAAGATGTGGGTAGAGTTTTAGGCTGTTAAGCTAATTGGTGAAATTTGGGTGCCTGGTACGAAGAGGGAACCAAGTTACTGCGCGTAACTTGGATTTATATATTTTTTGGTGAAAATAAAGTGACAATATAAATAAGTCAATCATGTCGGACGACGGATCTGACACGAGCTCGTTACCAGAGCGACCCATCTACTTTAGGCCTTTTACGAGAGAGTCCCTCAAGCAGATTAAGGAGCGAATGGAAGAGGAGGCGATTAAGAAGGCGGAAGAGGCTAAGAAATCGGAAGAGGTGAGCAAAAAAAACAAATATTACCAAATTACATCGCAAATTTTTATCTAAATTCCTTTGCTATAAAATACAACTATTTGGTTTACATATCAGTCAAATTAGATATTTTTATTGGTGATTTGTCGATCGGAAAAAATATGAAAGATTGGGTAATAGGTTATAAGTCAATCAGAAACAGATTTGTTCGTTGTCATAAATCGATATTTTTTTCCGAGCAATTTGCCATAAAAAAGCATGTAATTTTTTGGCTGTTGCATTATGACTCTGTTTCCCTCTCCTTTTTTCCTGTATTCCCTGCCATTTCTCATCTCCGTTCTTTCTCTCCCATCCCATCATCAACAAATCAAATGCACTCCACTTGATTTTCCTTTCTTGCTACTTTCTCTTCTGTTTTTTTGCTGTTGCTGCTGATTGTGAGTGTGGTTTGGTTTGGTTGGATAACTTAACCCATTCATTCAATTGACCATGTTCAACATTCCATGACATTCCGCAACCCACTCCCATTTCCTTCCTGCTTTCTTTTCTCAACAAACTGCTCTCTTTCCTGACTTCTCTCAATTTGTACCAAAAAAGAAGAAAATAACATTAAATATTCAACATGCTTCTTTTGCCACACACTATGTTCCATATACAGTGGAAAAAGATATAGATGGTAAAAGTGAGGATGAAAATGATGGCGATGATAATATGTGGCTAGACATTAATTTGAGCACGAATTTTTAAATAGGTAGTTTTAATTATTTCAGTTATTTTTTATTCCATATAAAATTAAATTTCAAAAAGTATCAGGTGATTTTTTAAAAGTTGTTTTATAATATGGCATGGTAACACCACAATTAGTTATTAATATACATTAAACT
This sequence comes from Entomobrya nivalis, assembly GCA_034695485.1. Lineage (NCBI taxonomy): Eukaryota > Metazoa > Arthropoda > Collembola > Entomobryomorpha > Entomobryidae > Entomobrya > Entomobrya nivalis. The sequence continues at coordinate 48,984 of JAQFZH010000114.1, read as the reverse complement.
GGGCTACCATCACTATTTAAATAAAACGTTTATAGACTTGTCTAACATTTTTAAACGCTATGAAAGGTGGTTTTCGACGAGTTTTTAATAAAAAGTGACCACATTGAAATTGACCTGAAATTAAAAACAACGACATCATCTGGAAGCCCTACCATTAAAATAATAATTAAATTGGAATATTAAATTTACTGTCTTTGGGGACGGTGTGAAAGACGGTTAATTTAACGTCTGAAAACCTACTGTAGTGTAGTAGCAATGCATTGAAAGCAAAATGTTAGATGGCCACTTCATAAAATGAATAAACGTACATTTTACTCTCGCACTATTAAATGGCTAGCTAGTTGAAATACTAATTTTAACATTTATCGCCAGTGTCATCGCGACAATAATTTCATGGCATGACATCACTCACGCTTATCGAAAATATAACGAATAATGTGTTAATCATCTTGATCATCATTTTCATTGCGCGTGTCCTGTAAAGTTATCAGTTAAAATCTTAATGTGTCGCAAATAAAAATGCTTTCAAATGTGAAACTTGGCAAACCTGAAAAAATATTAAAATAGGGCGCAACTGCAGCGCTTACAAAAAACTCAACGATTAACCTATTATTCGGGATTGAGTCGAATAAACCATGGTTACGGCCATCCATCATTACCATTTTTAAATGTTTTCTATGGGCATTTTTTTAAACGTGATTTAATTTTTAGAAACATTTTGGGGAAGATGACGACGAAGACGAAGGACCTCGTCCCGACCCCAAGCTCGAGCAGGGAGTCTCTCTTCCCATCCGTTTGGCTGCCTCATTTGACCCTGAATCCATGGCAAACATGCCATTAGAAGATATCGACCCATACTACTCGACCACCCCAACTTTTGTGCTCATCACAAAAAAGAAAGACATTTTCCGGTTTAGTGGGACAGACGCGATGTGGTGCCTTAGTCCATTTAACCCAGTGAGAAGAGTGGCCATTGCTATTCTCACTCATGGAATGTTCTCACTGATTATTATATCGACAATTTTGGCGAATTGCTATCAAATGATCATTCCAGCCACACCGGTCACAGAGTCATCTGAGTAAGTCACCCAAAAACAAAAACCTTCACAATAGCCCATCAATGTTTAAAAAAATACATAATTGTAAATGTTGTTGTTAGGGTGGTGTTCACGGCAATCTACACGTTCGAGTCTGGCGTGAAGGTGCTGGCGAGAGGCTTCATTCTCGCTCCATTTACGTACCTTCGGGATGCATGGAACTGGCTTGACTTTGTTGTAATCTCTTTAGCGTGAGTCATAGAGGTCGTGGATATCATCACTCTTCTCAAAAGAGTGATTATCCCGTCCAAAAAATATAGCTCTATTTAGTCAACTAGTCAATAAATTATGTATAGAAGTAGCAAAATAGTATTATTTATTAGCAAAAACTTAGATAGATAAGAGATAACAAATATTATTTTCAATTACCAATTCAACAATTTTATTTATTATTAAACAAATAATTTTTCTTTATTAATTTTTTTTTTTGATTTTTTTTAAATCGCTTATTTTTTCAAACTTGATTTTAAAAATTACTTTTTTCATTTTTTTAATTAAAGTTTTTATTTATTTTTTCGTTTTTATAAAAATACTTATTTATTTCATTAAATTTTTTATAGTAATATTTTACAGCTGAAAATAATAAATAGCAATTAAAATAATTTTTATTTATAATTTCCTTAAAGCTATCAAAAATAAAAAACTAACTCTAACTCATTTTCTAACTCACACCAGCTAACTATTTTGTCGAAATCACCAACTCGAATAACTCGAATGAATGAAATAAAAAAGGGCAAGAGGCAAGTTTACTCATTTTTTTCTTGCATTTTCTAACCATTTAGCTTCTTTTTCACTTTTTTCAGTTTACTTTCTCCAAAATTAAATTTATCAACTTAATTTATAAAAAACCGATTTTATCCTCCAAAATTTTTATAGCTACGTTACCATGGGAATCGATCTCGGAAATCTCGCCGCACTTCGAACGTGCCGTGTATTCCGAGCCCTAAAAACGGTGGCCATCGTTCCTGGTTTAAAGACCATCGTCGGCGCTGTCATCGAATCAGTGAAAAATCTTAGAGACGTGATCATCTTAACCGTCTTCGCCCTCTCCGTATTTGGCCTAGTGGGTCTCCAAATTTACATGGGCGTCCTCACCCAAAAGTGTGTCCGAGACTTCCCGGAAGATGGCTCTGAGGGTGAAGAGCGAGATCAAAACTGGCAAACCTGGAATCTCAACTTCACAAACTGGCATCCCTATCCCCCAAATGACGAATACGGAGCTGCGGATTATCCCTTGTGTGGAAATTCTTCCGGGGCCGGGGGTTGCCCGGAAAATTACACATGTCTCCAAGGTTACGGTCCTAATCCAAACTACGGCTACACAAGTTTCGACACATTTGGAAATGCCTTCTTGTCCAGTTTCCGGTTGATGACACAAGATTTCTGGGAAAGCTTGTACCAACAGATTTTGAGGAGTGCGGGACCCTGGCACATGTTATTTTTTATTGTTATTATTTTCTTGGGCTCGTACTACCTTGTCAACTTGATCTTGGCTATTGTCGCTATGTCCTACGATGAGCTGCAAAAGAAAGCGGAGGAAGAGGAAATGGCGGATGCGGCGGAGTTGGAAGCGATTCAAGCGGAGGAGGAGGCTCGGGCGGCTAAAACGGCGCATAGGGCGGCAGCAGCTGCGGCGGCGGCGGCGGGGGAGCATGGAGGGGGGGGGGGGGGGGGCCATGGGGGAATGGGTCATGGAGGAAAGAGCCCAAGTGGCTTTTCGAGTAGGAGCTACGAAACTTGGACGGTGGATCAAGAGGGAAAGGACCAGGTCAAGTCGGATTGCAATGTGAGTTTTACGGGAAGTGTTTCGAGAAGGGAGCTGACGGGGGTTGCGGGGGTGGTGGCGATGAGGAATGCGAGTGTGAGTTTGCCGGGAAGTCCGTATAATAATAGGAGGGGGAGTCAGCCGTATGGGAGGGATAAGCTGATGGTGTTGAGTACGTATATGGATGCTCAAGAGCATTTACCGTATGCGGATGATAGTACAGCGGCAACGCCGATGAGTGAGGAGAATGGGGCGATTATACTGCCTTTTTGTAATGGATTTCATCAAACGCATACTCTTCAGAATTTTCGTAAGTTAAATAGTGATTATAATAATAGTGAGTATAATAATGATTTAGTAGGGAAAAAAAATTAGTCGATTTTTCGTTTTTTATTTCAATTTATTTTTGAAGGTTTTTTTTTGGTTAAAAATTGAGGAAAATTAATTTCGTGTTTTAATTTGGTTATATTTTATTTTATAATAATTATTTTACTTTTAAAAATGTGGAATAATTCTTTAAATTAAAATAGTTGAATATTTTTTAAAATTAAAATCTTGATATTTTATTATTAAATTTTATAATTTTTTATTTTTTTATTATTATTATTAGTTTTATGCCATTAATTTGTTGTAATGTTTTAAATTTTTTTTTCTAAAAAAATCTTGTAATTTTTTCTACAGCTCTTGGCTCCCGCCACTCATCCTACAACTCCCACGCCTCCCGCCTCTCCTACACATCCCACGACATTCTCGCCGGTAACCGCTACGGTCACGGTCCCTTCGGCCAGCCCATCACAAAAGAAAGCCAGCTCATCCAACGAGCCAAGAACATCTACGGGGACAACCCCATCGAAAAGGATGACTCCCGCCACGGTCTAATGATGGATGGTGTAAGTATCCATCATCACCCTTTCCATTCGAAAAATCCAAAAAAAAAAATCCCTCCCCTAAAAATTCCCCTAATTACCTTAACTAATTAGTTATTTATTGATTCCAGGAGCACTGTTCCGAATCCCTCGACGAAATGCGTAAATCCAAACAACCCAGCGACCTCCGCGAAGGCATGCTCCACTCCAGCACCCACCTCCACTCCGACCATCCCTCCACCGGCGTTGATCTCAAAGACGTTATGGTCCTCAATGAAATCATCGACCAGGCCGCCGCCCCCCGCCCTCGCGTACCAAGTCATGTGCCTCCCGCCCCTGACGCCCCCGAGCCCCCACGAATGACAATAGGTCAAAGAATAAAATCGTGGATCTGCCGCGGAATCCTCTACTGTCTCGACCTATTTTGCCTCTGGGACTGCGGTTTCCCATGGTCCATGTTTAAAAAAATGGTTGCCTTCGTAATTTTCGATGCATTCACCGAACTCTTCATCACTCTCATGATCGTCATCAACACAATCTTCATGGCCCTCGACCACTACGGACTCGAAGAAAATTACACGATGAACTCTATGCTCCAGTTTGGCAATGGCGTCTTCACAATCGTCTTCACCCTCGAATCCTCCCTAAAAATAATAGCCATGTCCCCAAAATATTTTTTCCAAGTTGGCTGGAATGTATTCGATTTCATCATCGTTGCATTTTCTTTAATTGAGGTTGTCTTCGAAGACGCCAATTTACCAGGCCTTAGCGCACTCCGTAGCTTCCGGTTGCTGAGGGTCTTCAAATTGGCGAAGAGTTGGCCTACGTTGAACATGGTCATGACAATTATGGGGCAGACTGTGGGGGCGTTGAGTAATTTGGTCTTTGTCTTTGTTATAATCATCTTCATTTTTGCTGTGATGGGGATGCAGCTGTTTGGACAAAATTATTTTGATAAGACGTACTTGTTTCCGGGAGGCGACATGCCGAGATGGAATTTTACGGATTTTGGGCACGCTTTCTTGATTGTGTTCAGGGTGCTTTGTGGAGAATGGATTGAAAGCATGTGGGATTGCATGCTAGTATCCGGATGGGCTTGTGTCCCTTTTTTCCTGGCGACGGTGGTGATTGGAAATTTGGTGGTGTTGAACCTTTTCTTGGCTCTGTTGCTGAGCAGTTTCGGGGGACCGGGATTGAGTAGCTCAGGAGACGATGAGCCGAATAAGATTGCAGAGGCTTTTGATCGGATTGCGAGGTTTAAGTTGTGGGTGAGGGCGAGGGTGAGGCAGGGGCTGGATAGGATTGTCGAGATGGCGGTGAGAGCGAAGAATAGGATTGTGCCGGGGGCGGCGGCCGCGCAGAGGGAAGCAGAGGAAGAAGCACAGGCACAGGTAAAATTGGTATTTAAATGAGCAGTAATAGTTAATGGCTTATCTTATTAATTATTATTAATTTAACTTTGACACCTTTTTCCCCTCAGGTGGTAGCTATGGAACAAGCGAAAGCGCAAAGAAAACGACCCCGTCTTGCCGACACAGCTCGCATGGTGATGAACAGTAAAAAACTGATGAATAATCTCCAACAACTAAAGGATAAGGACCTCGAAGCCGCCAAGGATCAACCAAATGCGGGGGCGGGTGTAGGCGGATTAGCAGTCGGCGGGGGTGGTGGAGACGCAGACTCTGTAAAATCCTACTGCAGCCACACTGACTACCCGAAGAGAAAAAAGGAGATGATGGCTGCAGGTGGTGGGGGTGGAGATGGGGTTGATGGGGACGCCACAGATGTGGAGGAATGCGGGGGCGGAGGAATCTCAGGCGAGGAAGAAGACGAAGAATGGATTGAGGACGAGGAGGGCGAGGAAATGGGTGGCGAATTTCAAGGGGAAGTTTTCCAGGCACCTTGCGCTGAAGAAGAGGAATATCCGGCTGATTGCATGCCACCTCGATTCTACGAAAAGTTTCCAATATTTAATGTGGATGATACCCCGTTTGGAATTGCGTGGGCGGATATTAGATTGACTACATTTCGACTAATTGAGAATAAGTATTTTGAGACGGCGGTGATCATAATGATTTTGTTGAGTAGTTTGGCGTTGGCGTTGGAAGATGTACATTTGCCTAATAATCCGATATTGATTGACATGCTCTACTATATGGATAAGATCTTTACGGTCATCTTCTTCTTTGAGATGTTGATCAAGTTTTTGGCGTTGGGTTTTGTCGCGTATTTTACGAATGCTTGGTGCTGGCTGGATTTTGTGATTGTGATGGTCTCACTGATTAATTTCGCTGCGGCGCTGGCGGGATACGGAAATGTGCAAGCTTTTAAGACGATGAGAACGCTGAGGGCGTTGAGACCGCTGAGGGCGATGGCGAGAATGCAGGGGATGAGGATTGTGGTGAATGCGTTGGTTGGGGCGATACCTAATTTAGTGAACATGTTGCTCGTCTGTTTGATCTTTTGGCTGATCTTTGCGATTTTGGGGGTGCAGCTGTTTAATGGCAAGTTTCACAAGTGTTTGGACCCCGAAGACGGCTCTCGTCCTGACTACCGAATAATAAGGAATAAAGTGGAGTGTCTGGCTAATAACTTTACTTGGGAGAATAGTGTGATGAACTTTGATCATGTGGGGAAAGCATATCTCTGTCTTTTCCAGGTAAAAAAAATTAAAATGAAATTGTATTTTTTTTTGTTCAGTCAGTGTTCAGATTTTACATTAGCCATTTGGGATAGTTAATTAATCTTCATCTAGGGCACTTGATTTTAAGTGTTGTGGCGTGAAAAATTAACCGTCATTTTTAATTAAATGAGTTTTAATTTTCTGAAGTTAATTATTAATTTTAATTATTAGAAAATTTCAGTTTATTAAAAAAATAATCTGCTAATTAGTGGAATTAAAGCTCATGCAGCCTTTTTTGAAGGAGCTCCAATTAAATTTAAATTTCTCAGAACAAAAACGTTTAATTGAATATCCTCGATCAGGGTTAATTAAGACTCCAGGTGAACTAATTTAATGTATGAGCACAGACTGGATTTTTTAAGTGGCATAACTTTAGTGTATTAAAACAGAATATGAACTAATTTAGATTCAATTAATTATTTAAAAATGAATTGAAGAATAAAGAATGAATTCCTTGATGCCATGTCATTTTATTTATATTTGCAGGTGGCCACATTTAAAGGCTGGATTGGTATAATGAACGACGCGATAGACTCCCGGGAAATAGACGACCAGCCCCACAGAGAAGTCAGCTTTGTCATGTACATCTATTTCGTCATCTTCATCATTTTCGGCTCCTTCTTCACACTCAACTTGTTCGTCGGTGTGATTATCGACAATTTCAACGAACAAAAAAAGAAATCCGGCGGATCTGCGGAAATGTTTATGACAGAAGACCAAAAGAAATATTACGCTGCCATGCAAAAGATGGGCAATAAAAAACCGATAAAAGCTATTCCAAAACCGAGATGGAAACCGCAGGCGATGGTCTTTGATTTTGTGACAAATCAAAAGTTTGATGTGGTCATTATGGTGTTCATTGGCTTTAATATGATCTTGATGACAATGGACCATTATCAAATGACAAAAGCTTGGGAAGATGGGTTGGGGTTGATTAATACAGTGTTTGTGGCTGTATTTACGGCGGAATGTTTTCTCAAAATATTTGCGCATCGCTACCATTACTTTACGGAGCCTTGGAATTTGTTTGACTTGGTTGTGGTGTTCTTGTCGGTGGCGGGAATGATGTTGAGTGACCTGATTGAGAAGTACTTTGTTTCCCCGACTTTGCTGAGAGTGGTCCGTGTAGCTAAGGTAAATTATGTGTTTTTTGAAGTAGTAATTAATACATATAAATACATGTATATGTGATAGTGCAAGAGAAAAGGGACCATGGGGAAATATTGTCCGTTAGTACTTTTTCCAAGTTGCATTGCATTTTGTGAAGAAAATAAAATGCATAGTGGAAAAAAAACGAACGGGCAATTTTTTCCACTATGCATTTTCTCTTGCATTGCATATAGATACATTGCGAAAATTGAATGAATTATTTGTGTGTCTTTTAGGTTGGCAGAGTACTTCGACTCGTTAAGGGAGCAAAAGGAATCCGAACACTCATCTTTTCCCTGGCCATGTCTCTGCCCGCCCTCTTCAACATTTGCCTTCTCCTCTTTCTCGTCATGTTCATCTTTTCCATTTTCGGAATGTCCTTTTTCATGAATGTCAAATTGAGAGGAGGACTCGACGAAGTCTACAACTTCCAAACATTTGGCCAGTCAATCATCTTACTATTTCAAATGAGCACCTCAGCAGGCTGGGATGGCGTTTTGGATGGCATAATGAACGAAGACGACTGCGAAGCTCCCGACCCCGAAATCGGGCGAAGTGGAGACTGTGGAAACACGACAGTGGGAATAGCCTTTCTCCTCTCCTACCTTATCATGAGTTTCCTCATTATCATCAACATGTACATTGCCGTCATTCTCGAAAACTACTCGCAAGCCACGGAAGAAGTTCAAGAAGGCTTGACCGACGACGACTACGACATGTACTACGAAGTTTGGGCCCAGTTTGACCCCGATGGCACCCAATATATTAGATACGATCAGTTATCCGACTTCCTTGACGTTTTGGAGCCTCCTCTCCAAATTCACAAGCCGAACAAATACAAGATCATTTCGATGGACTTGCCGATTTGCAAAGGAGACATGATCTACTGTGTGGACATACTCGACTCCCTCACTAAAGACTTTTTCTCGAGGAAGGGCAGTCCGATTGAGGAGACTGTCGAGATTAATGATGTGACAGTGCCTGTGGATCGTCCTGGCTATGTGCCGGTGAGCAGCACACTCTGGCGGCAGAGGGAGGAGTATTGTGCGAGATTAATTCAGAACGCTTGGAGAAAGCACAAAAATCAACAGGCAGGTATGCTCATACTTCAAAGTACTAATATTGTGAACGGTAAATCACGTTTTTAAATAATAATGATATCGATAAACGATTTCAATTTTTTTAAATAGGTGGCGGTGCAAGCGGAAGCAGTGGCGCTTTAGGAGGACCCGGTGGTCCAGAAGTAGGCTCCTCCGTTGTCCTTGACGAGGGAGAAGGGAGCGGTGGACATAAAGTGCTAATTCAAAATCCTCACTCATCAAAGTCCCCATCTGTTGCGAGCCATATTGCAGACGTGTAGAAATATATAAATAGTCTATTCATCAATTATCATATCAACTTCAAAAAGCTTCAAAAAAATATTCTAAAAAGCTCATTATTTCAATTTTTATTGCAAAAAATAACCACCTCCTCTCTACTCTACTGCTCAAAAAATACACCTCAATAATAATATATTCGAGCTCAATATGTAGCCCAAAAATCATCAAAGCAGATATATAAAAATTACTCCACGTCCACACATCCGCGCTTCAAAATCTTCACACATCCGTCTACGAAAAATACATAAAAATAAATAAGTAGTGATCTCAGAATTTTTCTACTTGACTAACATCTTTATCAACGTACAAACCAAAAAAAAATTACTCATTATTTCCAGTCTGCTTACTTCCTTCGTATTTTTGGATTTGCCCAAAAAAATATTATCCACTAATAAATTTCGGACGAGGGAAAGTCTCCAGAGAAAGCTTTTACGCTAGCAGGCTTCCAATTTCCATTGCGGGGAAAAAAAGCAAATGAAAATTTGACCTGGCTGAATTGGATCATAATTATTTTTGTCTTTTGACCAATTAACATTATTATCTTTGTTTGTGATATAAAACTTGCATGACATGAAAATATATATATGAATAAATATAAATAAACAAATAAATGTTACAAAGCACTATATACACTTTTGTCAAATTCACTGCTACTCGAATTTATTTCATGTGACAAATTATACCCAATTTATTCACCTCATCTGCCAAGCTGCAGTGGAAAAAATCAACGATGGATAGCTTTCTCGTTTCAGATGGTCAGGAATTTTCATAACTAATGCATTGCATGAATATTAAATGTATGTAATTTGTTAACAGGTTACAGTTAATGGGTATAGTTAAAAAGGGTGTCTAGAGGAATGGGCCTCTGATTTGACGATGCTTGCGTTTGTGATGTTGATAGAATGAAGCGATATGTAAAAAAGTAGCCCCACATTCAAGACACTCTGTTGGCCTACGACTTGATTTACTTTTATCTTTTCGAAATGGACAGCTTTCGATTTTATGGCGTTTTAAACTATCAAATCTGGTGAATTCTGCTCCACAGTCTGGACAAACTTTTGAATTGACACTTAAATCCAGTCCTTCCAAGCTTTCACTTTCAATACTGCTGGTGGCCACCCTGCTGTGCCGTATCAGTGGCTCCACTGGCATCACTGATAACCTGTCTGGTTGGATTTGGATATCAGATGTATATCCATCTTGAAGGTTATCCTTTTTATTCAGGCGGCGATAATTGTATGATGGATTGAGTTGCCTGTGAAATAGCTCTAGTGAATGATTAACCTTTAGTTTAATTTCTTGCAGCTGCTCACACAAATCAGTCAACTTGTTAGTCGAGGCACAACATTTCTCACAAAAATATAATTGCTGCGAAAAATCTCCGCTTGTATCATTTTTAAATTTAGGAAGATTGAAATATGTTTGAATTGTTCTGATGAAAATGGGCTCGTTTTCTTCCTTTAAATTATTGGGCAGTGGAGAAAGCTGGAGACACAGGAAACAGGTTGGTTGATGACTTGGATAACTCTGTCCTTCTTTCCTTTCCTTCATTTCCACTTTGTTAAGCGTACTTAAATGTACTTTTATTTTGTTCTAGAATGTGGGTAAACTCAGATGCGTTATATTTTATGAGCTGATTGTGCTGAAAAAATTCCAAAAAATGAGTAATTTGACTGCTAACTTTACAAGCATTATAATAGGCTATTTTAAATAATTAGTAATATTTAAATGGGACCATTTAGTAAAATGTTTTATTGTGCGTGTTGTCATGCAGTTAAATATGGATGAAGTAATGATAACTAATTAAATTAGCCCAGTTTAAAAAATATCTCCACCAATACTACTTATTTATATGAGAAAGAAGGAGAGTTGAGTAAGCCGCGTTTGCTACTGGAGTAGATTTGGGGCAATGCGGAGCAGAGTTATGTGTCTAACGGGTTGTATGAGACAAAGACAAGCGGTGAAAATGTTTGAAGTGAACTTTTCAAGCTAAAAGTGTAGACTACTTGTATAGTTCTCTCTTATGACGTGTTGTTATGCCAAAAAAGGTTTTTATTGCTTGAATTATTAAGTATTACATCAGAAGACATGTAGCTGGTAATGAAGAGAGGAATTTAAGCAAAAACCAATGTATAGATCAACCTAAGATTAATAATTAGCTTATTTAGCAATCGTATAAGATGTTTCATATTTATGTAACTATTTGTGGTAGTGTGCGAGAAATAGGACCATCGGGAAAAATTGTCCGTTCATTTTATTTTTCAAGCAAGGTTAGATTGTATTTATTTTCGGTGTAAAACTTAATGAAACTTTTGGGAAAATTACTTACGGACAAACTCTATCGATGGTACCTTTTCTCTTGCAGGGTAATATTCGCCAAAAAATTAGTACATAATGCTTATGGTAATGGTAGCCACAACGATTTGATTATAGATTTAGATTTGAATTTTATTAGCGTATTATAATTGCCACAACATAACATTCTGTGTTTATTTTTGAACAAGATATTACAATAGTTGTACAGTAGTTCTAATTATAAAAAGCAGACAAGTTAACGAATATCGCCAATTTACTACAGTTTACATATACTTAGTCAAAATACATGCTTAGAACGTAATTTAATTGAAAAGGTGATATTGAAATAAAATATAGCAATATACATAACTCTAAATATTGTGTAGATTTGTATCAAAATTTATTGAACAGTTTTAGGAAAATTGAGTTGTGAGACTGAGGACTGAAGAATTTATTATAGTTAGAACTAGCTAATGAAAAACAAAGTAATGTCGAAAATGTCTATTCGTATCTAGTTATCAGGAAGATTTTTTAAACTGAATATGTAAAACAAGTATACGTAAAAGGTTTAGAGGTTATATCCAAATTATTATTACAACCTTCTTTCATTTTGACATATTTATTATGGTAAACTAGTGGCAATTTCAATTTGGAAAGCTAGCCAGCTATTAAAAAAGTTACAAAAATAATTATTTTCATGTCATTTTTAAGTTTTTATAACCAAATTAAAAAAAACATGTACACGTCTTAGGTTCATATGCTACATTTTAATTATTCTTTCACCTTTCTTTCCTTTTAACATATTATTGTGAACTTGTAATTATGTCCGCTTTAAAAACGAAGCAATTATTAAACCGCTGGAAATAATATTCTGGTTACCATGGAAACAGTTATAAAATATATTATTATTTTTAAGAAAATTTGGTTTCCATAGAGACCGATTACCAATTTTGATTTTAAGAAACAAAATAGGTAGTCAAAAATATATAGTCGTCCAACAAGCACATACTTGACCCATTATGTTTCATTGGTGATATTTAACTCCATCATAAATTAGTCTTAATAATGGATATGCTTATATGATTACGATTTGGTGTTTTCTAAAGACAAAATTTAAAAAAAATCCATGTTGTAAACGAGTTTTCGATATCAGATATTAATGAACAAGATTTTACAAAATGTAGAGGAACATGGTTGCAACTTTTTACAACATAAATCAATTTAATTCTTCACATTCTATTCCAGAACATGATAACTTATCAACCTGAAATATTAAACATTAAAATAGTATCTAACACGTTTTCCGTCAAATTCCCTATCAAGTTTCGGGAAAAGTTTTTCCCCATTGTATAGTAGCTGCCGTAACAAAATTTGATGGGCTGCAATGCGATCGCTTTCTTCAAATTCACTTTGTTTTGATATGACCTACCAAAGCAATAGTTAGTCTTTGCTTGTTGCAGCCTTACTAAGGGCAGTGCTGCAATGAGTTCACCTGTGAAGGATACCACTTGACATAAAACCAACTGACCAGTCACTCCAAAAATGGCCGCTACAACATAAAAGAAATAAATCCCTGGGTCCACATGTCCATAGCCACGCACCAATATCCACAACGATTGAATAATGAGAATATAAGACATTGATATCAAGACGAAACAAGCTCTTTCCAATCCCAAACCTAATACATTGCTTAATATGCGTATTTGAGCGTAATATCGAAGAAAATCAGCCGTATTTCTAATTCTACGGGTTAATGTATTTAACCCATCTTGAATATATGTAAGTGTGACTATAACACTACAACAACACACATCAAATAACCGTTCTTGCTCGCAAACTGCAGGAAGGTAAAAAACTGTCCGAAGGAAAATGAGAAGTAAAATAGTTGAAAAGTGTCTGTATTCCGGGTGAGGAAAAAAATCTTGTAGTATCCAGTAAGATAAATCTACGTTGAGAAAAATTGTAACGAAATAAAGAAAGAATGGCATTCCATTAGCCGTCTGACCAGACAAAATGAGAAAATCCACCGTAGAAATCTTACGCTGGCGGCTTAACAAGCTAGGATTGTATTCTGAAATAGAAGAATTATCAGAAGATTTACTTAAATTCACTGATAATATTAATAAATTTTGTCATCACTTACTCTTAAATATTTTGATTTCAAGTTGAATAAACTCATTTATTGCAGATGAGTACAGATTGTGTCGTAATGCTGCAATCCCGTAAGATCCAAATAATGAGCCAGTAATACCATAAAGTGCTGTGATTTGTAAGGAGAAATCGAGTATATTGAAACGTGGGCGTTTCAGAAACGGTTGGGTTGTCAATGTGTAGACCTGCGTCAACCATATAACAATGACAAACATGTTTCCAATGGCCCATTTCACCCATTTATGCATTTCTGGGTTTGCGGATATTTGATTCGTTTTTGGGTTCCATTTGATTGGAATTTCTTCCAAGTATCCGTACGTAAAACGCATCACCTGAAAGGTTTGTTCTTGGTATTTCGTGAGCATTTTGGATTGTAGGTCAATAATATTTTAGCTAATCTTGTTTTCAAATCTGTAAAACTAATTTCTCACAAAATAATGATAGCTTGAAACTAAACTTGTTGATAATCTGAGGTTAGTGGAACCCAGGACAAATTAATATTTCAATTAGTAATTTTTAGTGTAAGCTTCCTATTGAATGTAGCTTAAATGTTTATGCAATATTCCACGCGTAATATTTAATACAAAATGGATTATTCGTTTTATTGGAACTTTTGTACTTGGCTTGAAAATATTTTTAAAATAGTATGGAGTTTTAATGTTTAAACTAATCGTAAGTTGGTCTCTGAATGTGTCTGATGTCGAAGAATTTGTGGCTGTTACAAGAAATTTATTTTGTCATTCATTCAGACACAATTCCGCAAACAAAACTAATTTTGTGTCATAAACCTACGTGTATTTTGAGCCAATGGTTTTTTTTATATCCTTGAGATGAAAAGAATTACTGAAAATGTTTGAATTGGTTTGTAATATTAAAACGTCAACTTCCTCCGGATGTCAGATCCTTCAAATATTTTTTGAAGACATTTAGTATGTTTAGACTTAAGTTTGTAGTTGAATCATTCAAGGCAAATTACCTAGTAAATAAATATTATGGAGTTTTTTTAATTGGTTTTAAAAATTGAAACATTCAATAGACATTGCCCCTGACATTAATGTTAGAAATAAGTGGTGATACACATTTTACCTGAAAATTTAAATAGTGGCTTTGACCGCTAAAATTTAGATCTACCAGCTCAGCACAAACAATTCAATAATTTTGTCCTTGGTTTCTGAAATAGTTTTTCTTAATGTTTGCAAAAAATACCTCAGAACCAGTTTTCATTGATATTTAGCACACCGAAGATCATGATTCTTGCTTGTTTTTACCATATGGAACAAGTACAAGTACAAGGAATATAAAATAATAAATGATGTATCCTATTAAAACTAGTTATCTGTTATATCTTTACGGTTTGATTTTACATTTGATGTTATACTTTGTGATAAGTAGATTGCCAAATATTTCATAAGAAAGAAGGAGAGAATAGTACTACAGGTTTGTGAAGAGAATGAATTTGGGGCAATGTGCAGCAAAGCTATATGTATAAATGATTGTCGAAGACACAGACAAACAATGAAAATGTTTGAAGAGAAGCTTTCTAGCTAACAACCTTCACTAATTGCATGGTCCTCACTTATGACGTGTTATTATGGCACAAAAGGGTTTTTATTGCTTGAATTATTAAGTATTACATCAGAAAACGTGTAGTTTGTAATGAAAAGAGGAATTTAAGCAAAAACTAATGTAAAGATGAACATTAGATTAATAATTGGCTTCTTTAGCAATCGTACAAGATATGTTATATTTATGTAACTATTTGCGATAGAAAGAGAAAGAGGGAAAAGGGACCATCGGGGAAAATTGTCCGTTAGTTTCATTTTACAAAGTTACATAGTGTTTTACGAATAAAAATTAATGAAAACTTGGGGAGAATTACATACGGACAAGATTTTCCAGATGGTCTCTTTTCTCTCGGACTATCACGTTGTCTCAAAAATTGAACACATAGTATGCGTGTATGGTAGCCAAGTAAAGTAAACGAATATAATAAATTACATGGCATTTTACATGATAGTTAATTTAAATACATGTTTAGAATGTATTCGAAGTAGAGGTATAGTGATAAAATATCCGAATTAATGAGATATGGTGTAGATTCGTATCAAAATATATTGAATGGTTTTAAGAAGAAAAAAAATGTGAAACTGAAGATTTTATGATTATTAGAACGAACAAATGAAAAACGGAGTGATGTACAAAATTTCGAGTGGTCTCTAGTTTTCATGACGTATTTTAAGACTAAATATGTAAAACAAGTGCATAAACAAGGTTTGGATACTATATCCAAATTATTCTTACGACTTTCTTTCATTTTGACATGATATTATGGTAAACGATTTCAGCTTTGAAAACAAGCTGATTATTACAATAGTTAGAAAAATAAATTTAGTTTTCATGGAAACAGACTAACATTTTTCATTCGAAAGATTTTTCGGTTGATATCAAAATCGATTAACATTTTTGATTTACAAGTACCAGTTGACATGGAAACTGATTAATTTTTTCCAATATTTTTAGGTTGCCATGGAAACCTATCCAATTTTTTTTTACAAAAAGTATAATTAATTTTTTTCAAACTAAACTAATATGAGACCTAGGTTGATTGAAAAATGATGTAAATATTGTTTTTATACGTGGTGTTTAAAGCACTTTTAGTTAACGTGTTAATTAAAACATAAAGTTTGCTAAAACATTTAAATTTTTTCTGACACTTTTTAAAATTACGAGTCGCTGCTTTTTATAAGTACAGGATTTCTTTCAACAGGTCCAGGTATCATAAAGTATGTTTAATAAGGAATATGTTTACATTATTATGCATACTTCGGTTTTCTGTAGAGATAAAATACTTCATTTCGAATTTGAACTTAGTTAAAAGATACTTTATAATGCTTCTGTTCAATAATGTTTGCATAACATTAATTGACCGGCGGGGTAGTATAATAGCTAGGATTTTTTCATACTGACATATTAACATTAACAAGTATAAATATTATGTTTAAAAAAAATTTAACATTTTTTACCCATTACTTTTTGCGCTAAAACAATTTAATATACTAAATTTCCCAATCTAAAACTTCAGTTCGTTGTTACTTTTCCATGTACATTCCCAGCTTTGTGTTAAATTTAAAAACTAGCATACACAAAGTTGCTTGAAGATTATTTTTAATCGAATTTTCATCATAAAAAATTGCAGTCATTTGAA
This sequence comes from Entomobrya nivalis, assembly GCA_034695485.1. NCBI lineage: Eukaryota > Metazoa > Arthropoda > Collembola > Entomobryomorpha > Entomobryidae > Entomobrya > Entomobrya nivalis. The sequence continues at coordinate 32,394 of JAQFZH010000114.1, read as the reverse complement.
TAACATTTTTGATCTTTGAAATCAAATCCTAACAATTTTCATGTTTCCGCATCCGCAAAAAACTAGTTTGAATCTAATTTGTCAAAATGCGATAACAAATGCGAATTTAGCAATTCCTCACGTTAATAAACACGCATTTTTGTCAATAATTAAAATTAATAAGTTTAATTTTTGATGACAAATCGTTAAAGAAGTGATTTCTCTTATATGAAATTATCTATTATTATCGTTTAACGAAATCGTTAAGGTTTATAACTATCGTTATCTTCTGCGTTTGATAGAATTTACCCGCTCAAATATATTCTGACCACGATCTTCATCGTTTGCAAAAATAATTAGTTGTTGGTTTAAGGTTAGTTTTATCCTCCTTTGACGAACAGTTGAATGTTTGAGTTTTCAGAGCAAAAATGATATCAAATATTATGTAGTTAACAAATACATTGTGTTAACCACACTAAATAAAGTGATTTTAACTGGGTTTGAGCCTAATTTCTCCATTTGTGTTAAATGTCACTTCAAATAAAATTTAATGATATATAACCACCTGCTAACTTGATTGATACAAAAAACATATTTAAATAGTAGTTCGTTTTTCTTCATCGTTAAACCATTGAAATGGATGGTCACTTTAAACTACCAATTCAACAAAAATTCAAACCAGAGATGAAAAGACATAACGGAGGGAAGAAATAGTTTCAAATTCAAAGGAAACCAATTGTTTAACCAAAAAAATAAATCTGTTTTTTATAGTTTTTGTTGAAATAGCTGATTACATTTGTGCTAGATCATTACAATTTAGCATGTTATATTGAATGCATTGATGCTTATGCCATGGAACATTTAACAAATCGCTTTAAATAGATAACAATTTTATGAATTATTCCATTTTAAGCTTTATCACAATTTAAAATTAAAATACTTTACAGAGATCACCACATTCTCGTGAGCAAAATTCGTGATGAGTATTGTCAGATACCTTTAAATGAAGGCTAATGGGCTTCCTATTTCTTAAAAACTACTAAACTTAATGTTAAAAAGTAATAAACTTCGTTATGGCAACTCATTATTAAACTGCCCTAAAAATCAACATTTTTTTTTACCTAATTTACATTTTTATCAAACGAAAGCCCCATTTGACAAATTATGAACTTTGTATGGAAGCCAATAACGATGAATGAAATGATGTCACGAAACTTGTCAGGTTAGATGATGAGCTCTTTTGTCTTGACTTGGGACATATGTAATAGTGCAAAAGAAAAAGGGACCATCTGATAAAATTTTGTCAGTTGGTGACTTTCACAAGTTTTATTTTCGTTTTGTAGGGAGAAATGCAACTCAACTTTAAACAAAGTTGCCAACGGATACATTTTCCAAATTGTCCCTTTTTTCTTGCAATATCACATATAAGTGGTCTAACAATAAGTCATGTAATCACGCACTAAAATAAATAAAAAACAACTGTCAAACTTTACATTCTAACTAAAGTGTTGTTTTTTTGTATGTACTTTATTAAGTAAAGTATTTTTTAAAACACTTACCGTAAATTTATTTAAATTTATTAAGAATCGCTTTTTTATTAGTCCCTTCATAATTTGTGTTTGCGTTCTGAGTGCGCAGTTGAGGTCGGTTGGGGGTAATCTACCGTATTCGACGTCATTATCCCTTTAAAACTGATTAGTCAATTTATCAAAATAAAAATTACAACTAATATAGTACTCGCCAAAATTAAAATAATAAAATGAAATTTTGAAATTTTATCTGTCTGTCTGTCTGTTACCTGTCCTGTCAATTATCTCACATCACATAACATGTTTAGTTTTGACGACACAGTTAAAAAATAACTTTCTCTTTCCAAGCAATATTTTTATAAACCAATTTATTTACTTGAATGCTTTAGTAGTAAATTTATAACTTTAATGATAACTACTTATTAAATAATTTCGAATGATTACGGAACAATATTTTCGGTTGTTGCTTATATCATTTATTCTGGACAAAATAAGGCCACAGGGAAACAAGCCAAGCAATGCCATAAGAAAACAAACGTAACAAAATGGATAAAATGTACGTGCATATTTTATTGCATATGTGTGCTACTCCACTTCACACAAATGAAAAATAGTGATCGTGAGAAATTCTTAGGAAGTAAACATATCAGGTCTATCCATCAATCTGGAATCCAGATGTGATCACATCAAAATAAATTTGCTTGGTCTCCCAACCAAGATTACACGACGTGCAGAGACATGCATACAATATTTTTGCATTATTCTTGTGAGTACACTAGTAATATAGATGAGCATAAAGATCACCTCAATCCATCCAAAAATCTGAATTCCAGATGAGATCTTTAAAAAAGCATCCTTAGGTTCATTACCCAGTGGATAGATGGGTAGATATAAAAAAACAATAGCTTGGCTTCATTTTTCTGAATTTATTTTGAGAAGTAACAATATAGCTGTGCAGAATACATTTTTCAGAACATCGTTATAGATTTTTTGCAGTTTGCTTTCAGCTTTGGATTTTTTATGAATTTGAACACATTTTACGTATCAAATTCCGTTATTGGCCAAATAAAGCAGTGACGTTGAAAAATTGTTACGTATTAAAATTCCATTGCACAACAATCTTAAACGAGTTATTTCAAGAAATAAATTATTTTTATTCATTTTTAAAAAAATCTCCTTGAAATCAAAATTTTCTGGGATAATTAGTAGAAAAATGCAGCCTTTCGTTTTCTTGTGATAAATTAGATAAATAATTGGTATTAATTAATTTAATTGTTTTAAATAATTTATCTTTATTACTTTTTAGTAAAGTGTTAACCAAAAACATTTATTTCGTTTGTATTTGTGTTTCAAGCAAAACGGTATTATTTCCAAAAATTCCAACATCATTTTAAATTTAATAATTTAATTATTTTCGGGGTTTAATTCGAGTTATATTTAAATGATACTTTGGTTTTTACACTATTTTAATATTTACATCACAAGAAAATATATTTAACCACTTCCTTTCTTTCAAATATTTATCATCCAAAATTAATAATTGTTTCAGAACTTAATATTAATAATCCATTGAAGGCTCTTACCCAACATTTAAATCAAACATTATTCTTTACAGAAATATCATTTTTTACTACAACGGTTTATACCTGAAAAGGTTGTAGAAATTTATCCTAAACTTGTAAAAAGTCAACAGCTGGAACTATTCTTTTTTTACCTATAACAAGATCCGCTTTAAATTTTCACTTTTAATTAAAGTTCTTACCTACAAAAACCGATTACTTTACAAATTAATTAACATTTATTTGCAAAAAAACACCAAACATGCTCAAAATCAATATTTCATTCAGATAATATCTTTTACATCCAAACAGATACGTATTCTTTGAAGTTGATAAAACTATTAACAAGAGGCTTTTTAATCAAAATATTTCAACTAATGTCATGAAAAAAAACTACCTGCCAAATTCACTAGAAACCTTTTTTATATTTGGTCGTTTGCGTTTGTTTTGATACTTTTGTTTTACTAAATATTGTAAACCTGTACCAATGCTCACATTAGCATTATTAATCTGATTATTCACAACTTTAAAAATAGACAATTTTACTTGTCCAAGATTTACTACAGTTTATACATTTATTGAAAATTAACAATAATCATTTACTTATCAAGTAAATCTGATAACTTTCAAAACAAATTTTACAAAAACAGCAATACAAGGCCTTGAAAATCATCAAACACCTTATTCGTCTACACATTAAAACAAAATACATGTTTTTTTTCGTTTCTAAATGGAAGCTAATTATCAATAGTTAGTTCACAAATACATTATGCTAACAACCCAAACCCCATATAAACCATGACCGTTATAAAAAACATTATGTTTCCACTTCAAAGAGTAATATTTTGACTAAAAAATTACAAATTAAATATCCGTTTGAATGACAGCTTTAAAAAAATCCTGTAATTCTGCTACCCGACCTCTCCGTCCCCGTTGCCGATGGAAGGATGGTCCCAAATAAAACATGACAGCTAGCGTCTTCGTCTTCTCCTAAAAAATAAAAAATAAACAGAAAAAATTATTAACTAGTGCTTTAGTACTTTACACATTGATTTCCCATGTCATGTCTGTTACTCTGTTCGTCTGCGAACGCTTAATTTCAAAAATGCTTTGTAACCTTTTGACCTGAAATATAAAATTCAGGTTCCTCATTGAACGGGACAATATACCATTTTAAAGAGTTTTGACTCTATTAAATAGTTAACTCTTTATTTCTACTACTGCTACTTTGATGACCTTAAGGTCAAACCCAAGGGAACAAAAGTCAAGATAAAAATTTGTTTCAATGAGAAAATGTAAGTCACAGAAATAGGTGGGGCAACAAGAAAAACACTTATCTTCAGTGTGAAAAAATATATGAAAGCTTTACTTTTTATAATGCTTACAAAGCACTCTGGTTAACAACCGTTAACTATTATTAAACATAACACAACACTATATCTTCTTTCATTTTAATCAAACTTGTCAGCTTTTAAATGAATTTTGATTAATTATAAAAAATGATAAACTTACCAATTAACTAGCCAGATTTTAGCCCATAGGTTAGCATGGAATTTGTCAACCAAATGAAATCCTGTCATTGGACACTGCATTTCGAGTACTGCTATTCGAATGAAATTCTCTCTTTCTTCATCAACCTCTGATTTTACATCGAACTATTCAAATGGACGAAAAATGCTTATTCGATTTAAAAAACTTAGCTAAATTACAAATAAAATAAAATAAATTACAAATTCAATGTAATGTTAATTGAATAAAAACGTAAATGGAGAGATGGATGATTTTGGTATGTCTTCTTCCCATCTCTCCAGATAAAGTGACAAAATAGAGCGAAACCCAAGCCAAAAACAAGCATGTATTTTTAACCTATAAGCCCAAACACGTCTAGACACAACTAGTAAAATCGAAACAGAAAAATGCATGGAAGTGAAAAACTGTTTGTTATAGGCAGTACTCCAAAATATTAAGGTATTGGGACCGGTGTGTGAACAATACTTAATATTGTCCCTATTTGAATGTAAACCGATTAGGAAAAGACTGCGAGAGAGAATACAATTGAATGCATTTCCCCTTCGCACCTTCACTAGTCTAGTTCCATTTTGGTCTCTTTGTTCGACGGGGCTGCTCACGTTTCACGCATCCAAATTATTTAAACTCGGTTGAAAATATGATGATTTTACCAAGTAGTGAAATCGAATGAATTAATACATGTAACATTATATTTCCTTAAATGAGAATTTCAATTTAAATTTCTAAAAAATAAACTTCAAATTTGAATGCTTCCTTTTTAGATATGTGTGTGTAAGGTTGTCTGTGAGAACTTTGTTCAGCTAAGCTTTCTGTTTTCATGCTTGCTTTATGCGATCATGCAGAAAATACTCGGGTGTTTTGGTTCTCATTTTATTGCTCAGTCAATATAATTTTCACAACCATTAACGAGTATAAAAGGCAATTTGTTTTCTGGGAGTAAAATAACTCTTTTATGTACACTTGTTCAATGTGTATGTATGTATGCATGTTGAGAATCACTTGTGCATTCCCGCATTACGATACAGACAGGTAAATGAGTTGTTAGGTAGATGATTTTTTTCGGATTTATGTCCGCATGTGCATAGGTATCACTTAAGGCGTTAAAATATAAATATTATTTTTTTCCAGCTGCCAAAAAAATGCATTTCATTCGACATTTATTTTTTGTATTTGTGCTTGAAGCAAAACGGTATTATTTCCAAAATAAGTATCAAGAGCATTTTAAATTTACTAATTGATTTACTGGTAGGATATAATATTTAGTTATATTTAAATATTTAAATAGTTCTTCGGTTTATGCAACTTCAATGCTTACATCACATTAAAATAATTTTAATGGCTTTAATTGGAATATATAACATATATAAATTTATACTATTTATTAACTCAATAATAAATCCCATTAAGGCTATTACCCAAAATTTGCATTGAACATTTTTCATTTTTACTACAACTGTTTATACCTTAAAAACTTGTAGAAATTTATCGCAAACTTGTAGAAATTCCACTGCTTGAACAATTGTTTTTTACCCATGATAACATCCCCTTTAAATTCTCAATTTTAACTAAAGTTCTTACCTACAAAAAGACGATAACTTTACAAAACAATTAACATTCATTTCTAAAAAAAAATATCACAGTTGCTCAAAAACAAGATTTTATTGAGATAATTTCTTTTACATCGAAAGAGATATGTATTTTTTGAAATTGATAAACGTAATTAACAAAAAAGCTGTTTATTCGAAATATTTTACCAAATTTCATGAGAAAAGTCTATAAACCAAATTCACTAGAAACTTTTTTTGATTTGGTCGTTTGTATTGAAACTTTGTTTACTAGATATAGTAAACCTGTAACAATGCTTACACTCGCATCCTTGCTCAAATTATTCACTGTTTTCTAAAAAAATGACAATTTAACTGTTCGAAGATTTACAACAGTTTAATGAAAATATATAATAATCATTTAATATGAAGTAATTATAATAACTTCAAACGGAAAAAAATACTACGAAAGTACAAAAAAATCGTCAAAAAACTTTATTTGTTCACAAATGTAATCAAATAACTTTTTTGGTTTTTAATTGAAAGTTAGTTATCAAATGATAGTTACCAAATACATTATGATTTACCACCTTAACCCATATAAAACCTTGACAGTTATAAAAACATTATATTTCCACTCAAATGTGTAATATTTTGACAAAAACATAAATATCCATCGGATGCCAGTTTAAAAAATTTCCCCGTTATTCAAATACCTTTTTTGAATAAACACAAACTACCTGCCAGGCCCTCATTCGATGGAAGGATGACCCCAAACAAAACATAATAACTGGCGTCTTCGTCTTCTCCTAAAAAAATCAATAGAAAAAAATTATTAAGTAGTGCTTAAGTACTTTACGTATTAATTTCCTATATCATGACTGTCTGTTACTTTGTTAGTCTGCGGACGCTAAATTTCAAAAATGCTTTGTAACCTTTCGACCTGAACTATGGTACGCAGGCCCTTGAGTGAAAAGGTCAAGGTGCCATTTTAATGAGTTTTGACTTGATTATAAAGTTAACTTTTTATTTCGACTACTGCTACTTTTATGACATTAAGGTCAAACTCCGGGGGTCAAAAGTCATGGTAAAAATTAGGCCAAAATGAGAAAATTTAAGTCACAGAAATAGGTAGGGCAACAAGAAAATAGTCCAAAAACTTTTAAAATCAGGACAAAAAATTTACTGAAGCACTACTTCTTATAATGTAGTACAGTAGTACAGGTAGTACAGAAACCAGTTATTCTTTCATTTTAATCAAACTTGTCATCTTTTGAATGAATTTTGATCAGTCAAAAATTATAAACTTACCTGCTTATATTTTGGGTGAAATAAAACCCCTTGGTTGATTCATATTACTCTTCACAGTAGTTCAGCATGAATTTTTTAACCTAGGCTGCGTGACATCCGGTCACTAGACGCACAGCGTTTTGAATACTGATATGGATGATACCCTCCGCTCTCGTCAAGGACCTGTTATTGTACACCTAATTATTTAAATGAACAAAATGATAATAAATAATACAGATGAAATTTTGACAACTTAATAAACTAGTCTGACAAGTAAATTAGATATGTATAAAGTCTAATTTATTAACTTTACCTACGTTATAAATTTTAACTTGAAAAGAATCCCCAAAAACTAGTATTTCGCTTGTTTAACAAAATGATAACTTTAATTTGAAGCAAGACAAGGAAGTTAATGGAGAGATGAGTTTTTTAGTACATGTTCTTCCCATCTCTCCAGATAAAGTGACAAAATAAAGGCAGACCAAGCCAAGCCAAGTCATGCCGCACCAACACCAAAAGAACAAGCATGTATTTTTAGCTGTAAAAGCCGCATGCATACATACCTCCAAACACACTAGCTGTGAAATCGAAAGAGTGATAATGTATGAATAATTTACAGTTACCCTCGCCGGGATTTTTGTTTTGTTTTAGGTAGTATACCGATTGTATTGAGTATTGCGACAAATATGGGAATAATATTTAATATTGTCGTTATTTGAATGCAAGTCGAATGAATGCATTTCATTGTGTACCTTTAGCAGTCTCGTTCCAGTTTGGTCTCTTTGTTCGATGGGGCTGTACACACTTGACACGTCCACTGTGTGATTTCAGTTGAGTTACAAATATTGAGTTGATTTGACGAAGCAGAAAAATCTAATGAGTTAAATACGTTTAAAATTGTACTTAAATGAGAATATCACTTTCCAAATAAAAATGTACGTCAAATTTGAAACTTCCTTCTAAGAGATGTATGTATGTATGCTTGAGTGTGAAAACTTTGTTCAGCTAAGTTGTCTCTTTATATGCTCGCCTTATAGAAATCCTCATCTTTTTATTGTTCAGTCAATGCATTTTTCTTAACACTCAACCAAAATAAAAGGACCTTATTTTCTGAAACAGGAGTAAATCCTTTTATTCATTGTGAATGTTTGGAAGTTGAGAATCACGTGTACAATGCGTGTGTGCATTCCTGCATTATGATTCAAAAAGGCAAATGAGTTGTAAGGTGGTTGGAATTTTTTCGGGTTTATGTTTGCATATGAGCATAGGTATCGAGCATAGACCATATCGTGTAAAAATGTCAATAATTTTCTAAAGCTTTGGAAATAAATCGATCACGATGGTAAAAAATACGTCAAAATAATTAACTGTACTTACCAATTATCCAACAGAATAAAATTTAAAAATGGTTTACATTTATAGTGTTTAGTTATTCCTAATAATTGTTATGAATATTTATGTTCATAAAATGAATAAAAAATATATTTTCTAAATAACCCAAAATTAATTAGTTTAGTTAGGGATATATTTAAATGAAAAACGTAAAACTAATTTAATTTAATAACGGATTTTTCTAATTATTATTAATAACGTTTTAAAGATTATATATTTCATCATATTGAAAGCCATCCATTTAAATTGCAATTTCTTTTTAATCTATTTATAGGAACTTTTCATGTATGAGTTAATGGAGTATTGATCCAACCTGAAGTTGATGTAATGCTCATGATTTGTCTATTCTTTTGATCATATATTTAAAAAATATTAATATCCTAATAAAATCATTGCAATAGGGAATATGAGAAGTGGGAATTTTGGTGAGTACATTATCCGGGCATATTTGAGGAGTTTACATGTGCTTTCAAATGGGATCACACAAGCTCGAGCTTTTCCCCTGAGAGCAGAGAGGATAAAACGTTGCATCGAGAAATTCACATGAAAGAAAAGAGTAACAAGCAGAGTTGCATGATTCATTTGGAATGGAAGATTTTTGACAAGTCCATTATCCTTGTATGTATACACGTACTATTCAGTGTTGAAAATAACTTGGGTGCATGCTCAACCAAATCGTTGGGCTAACCCATTCTTAATTTTTTTGAAAGGCAACTTTGATAAAAAAAAGTTAAAATGAAAATCACGAGTTTACCATTTTATCTAATAAATTAATAAATTAAGAGATGACCTAAACAATTAAAACTTTTGACTTCGAATATTATTCTAAATTTTTATCATCATTTTTATTAGCGTTTTTTAGTTTTTATTCTATTTTTAACTATATTTTTAATCACCAATTAGTCAGTAGACCAGTAATCATGTTTACAGTTTAAGTCAAGCCATGTCACCTTATAGGGTCAAAATTTGGGGTCAAAATCGCTCCTTATGACCGATATTTGCTGCCGGGCTTATTTAGCATAAAAATTGATTAGTCTAATAGCCTATTTATCTTGTCTGATACGACCCATTGTTTCAACTAAAATTGCGATAACATTTTAATTGCTCATAAGTTAGTAATTTGCTGAATGAACCTCTATTGTCTCTCATTATTACGTTTAATTATCTACTAATTTGGTTTAGTAGCAAAAATCCATATATGTGACGTCTTCATAAAAAACTAAGTCGTTAATTCTAAAATATTTCCAATAAGAGTTTATTTTTTTAAAGATTTACCGACATGCTGTCTACCACGTGGTGGGTTTAAATGAAATTTTATTTAAACTATAAATTTATTAGTTATCGTATAATTACGTCAACATTTAAAAAATGAAACGATTAACAAGTTTGGTGGTAGTTTTAATTTTAATGCGGTTAGAAATTATTATGGGACAAGGGCCGGATAAAAAGGGTCAGTTGAACTTGTAATTTTATTTAAATTGTTCATTATTTTAAGTTGGTGGGTTTAATTGGTGTGTAATTTAATTATTGTTTGAACAGTGACCTGCTATACCCAATATTGCGAGAAAAACGAAGAAACAGAAGCCTGGGAATGCGATACAAAGGAAAGCGTAGAAAAGGAATGTGAGCTGAATAACACTTGCATGGAATCCCAACTGCCTTCAACCGAACTCTTTATTCAGCAGGGTTGCAAGTTTGAGGGATTTTTAGACGATGAAGATGATGCCAAGGTTCAGAAAGGGGAAACAGTCTGTGACGAGGGCTACTGCTACTGCAAAACAAACTTGTGTAATAATCAAAACTTCAAAATGCCCGAAAAGTTTAGTGTGAAAGAGCCAAAGGCTTAAAATGTTCAATACGCCATTTGTTTAAGCCTTAACTATTTTTTATGCCATATAATTATTTTAACAGAAGAGGTAAACCTGTAGTAAAGAAGTGCCAGAATGGAAAAAAATGATAATTTGAAATAAAACAATTAAATTTCTATTTAAAAAGCATGTAACTTGCTAATTGACCGTTATTTTGGTACTGTTCAATTGATTTTGTTCAAGAAATCATTTCATTTAGCCTGGCTGCTCTGCAATCCGCATTCACTTTGTTCCCATCATCAGCTGTCAGCTGATCGTGTTTACACTTTACACCAGAATTTTTTTTAAGCCAGCATGCTGCAGGGATTGAACTATTTTGAGGCATTGCATTGAGATTGAGACGATCAAAATGACAGTGACAGTTAACTAAACTCTAAAGCTATTTAAACTGTTTTTATTGAACATAATTAATTAACCATTAATTAGGCTGACATATGACGATGGAAGTGAACAAACTTTGTTTCCTGTGCTTTCAAAAATGTCAATCAAGCGGCAACATTGAAGAGAAAGAGGAGCCACCATTTAAAACCATTTCACTGCAATCCGTTTTGCACTATCTTACTATTGGAGAGGAGGATGAGGAGGGTGCGGGATGCGGGGGAGGAGGAGATCAAGTGGTCGTTTGTGACGAGTGTCACCATGTCGCATTTAAGTTATCCCTTTTGTTAGTAAAGCTTGAAGAGATCCAATTAAGTATTGACTACTTCCTCCAGCAATTCTCTGAGAAGCTCAATGGGAGGGGGGACGAAGGAAGAAAATACAGCTGGAATGAGCAAGCTCTCAAAATGTATAGACGGCATATTTACCAAAAGTGTAAGCAATTAATGAATTACAATTTACTTAACTATCCATTATCTAATTAAATTATATTTTAAAACAATTAAACATTTTTATTTTATTTTAAGGCAGGAGTAAGCTGAGCTGTAAACGTCGTCCTCTTGTTCCAATTGAAAAGTTGGTGATTCTCGAGCCGGTGTCTTTGCCTGCTCCTCAACCTGAATTGAAGGAGGAGGAGGACCCACCCCCACCCACCTTGGAACCTGGACCACCACCTGTATCACCTCCACCTCAACTGGAGGATCCCCTGGCGGATGACACTGACAACTTGATGGAGGAAGAGGGAAGTGCACCACTGTTCGAAATGGAATTCTCTGAGGAACCAGTGACCTCAATGGCGGCACTAATAATGAAGCCACCTCCTCCTTCCTTGGCAAGCGAAGTATTTGAAGATGAGCCATTCCACCAGGTGGAGGTGAACAAGGAGCCAGACGGAATTTTGCAGGAATTCCCTCCAATTCTCACCAAGGAGCGTCCACTGAAGCCAAAAAAGAGAAAACGGGGCAGACCTCGAATTCATCCTCCAAAGCTTTCTCGCACTTCCTCCGGAGGTTCCACCGCCAATATAGAGCCTTGTCCAACCTGCGGAATTGAATTTAGTTCAAAATGGGAGCGCCAAAGCCACTTGTACATCCACCGTCTCCCCCGCACCCTCAATCTAAAAAACTCAAATTCCAACAGAGTCAAGTGCCCTCACTGTGTGGCCACCTGGATAAGAGGAGGGGACACACAGCTGGACCTACACAATTACGTATTTCACTTGGATCTCCTCTTTGTCTCCTCCAAATTAGAGGGTGTACCCTTATCCCATTTTAATGACTACTGCAAGCATCTCCTCCATTCTGAAGGGGCCCTTTCCAAAATTAAGGGGGGCAAGGGCTCCTCCTATAAGGGATATGCTTGTCAGTACTGTGATAAGCCATTTAAGAGTTATGCGTCGCTAAGGGCTCACCTCATTCAAAAGCATAGGGATATCTTGTGTGGGAAACTGGAGGAGATTCAGAGGGAGATCCCTGCGGATAAGCTGAAGCAAGTGATGTGCCCCCCGGTAAGAGATGATAACAAGTGTGCAGAGTGCGGGGCGAGTTTTAGTAATTATGGCAGCCTAAATCGGCATTTGAAGGAGAGCTGTGTGTACAGGAAGGATAAGAGTGTCAAGTACAGTAAGCCTTGCAGGTGTCAGGATTGTGGGATGAGGTTTCGGATTACTGTGACCTTTTATAGACATCGGAGAAAGGTGCATCCGGATTCTATTAGGCCGCCGATTATTCTCAAGAAATAATTGTTTTTATTATTGGAATTGTAAAAGGCTAATCAGTGGCTTGTGGCTTGTTTTTTAAATAAAAAAAATGCTTTTTTGAAATTAATAAATAATTTGTTTTTTTAATTACACAAAATATTATTTTAATAATGATTTATTTAGTTAATTGACTTTGATCTTCATATTTTTATAAATAATTATCGTAAACATATTTGGAGGAAGAGGATGAGGATGGTGGTTTCACAGCAGCTTTGTGAGGATGCTTCTCCTTCCGATGATGATAAAAGGATCCCGGATGAAGGAATGTGACTCCACAGTCTGGACACTCGGTTGGCCTCCGACTTGACTTGCTTTTATCCCGGCGATAAGGACAGCTCTCGGTTTGATGGCGTTTTACGAGGTTTCTCCGTGCGAATTCTGCACCACAGTCGGGGCAACATTTTCCCGTTCCACTTAAATCCAATCCTGTGCTTCCACTTGTTACTCTGGTGCGCCTTATCACTGGAGGAACTGGGGCCTGGGGCATCACTTCCGGTGTTAACCTCTCAACTTCCAGTAAAGTGTCTACACTTTTATCCACCAGAGGGGGCAACCGGATATTGTGAAGCTCTTCCGGTTGCGTGCATCTCTGCAGTTCCCATAGCTTTCCAGCAAGCATATTTCGATGATTGTGAAGCAGGTGGGTACGGAGGTGGCGCCAGGAGTCGAAGTGGACTTTTGATGAAGCTGGGCAGTATAAACAGGTGTAATGGAAGAAAGGGGTGGATTTGGGAGTGGAGTTGGATAAGAGGAGTTCTGTGTGGACGACATGCTCACAGTAGGCTTTGTACTCGGATGGAGGTATTCCCGGATGAAGATAGGAGGATGGGGGAAACAGCTCATCTAAATGGTATTCCTCTTGGTGAAATAGAGCTACTTCCGGTTTGGAGTCCTCTAATGGCAAGATTGACTTGAAAGGTGGTTTAAAGGGAGGAGGTTTAAATGTTGGCTGATTGGCAATTATAGATGGCGCTGCTACCGCTACAACTGGGAACACTTGATGATGATTTTGAATTTGATGAGTTGACTGAATTGGTGATGGTGATGGCGGTCCCTTGAGGAATTTTAGAAGGAGGGAGTCCCTTGAACAATTTGGTGGTGGTGGTGGAATGGTGGGGGGTCCTGATGGAATATTATTTTGGTAAGACCCCTGGTGGATTTGAGGTGCAATGAAGTCTTCTTCTTCCTCGGGTTCATTTAAAGGTTCAGGTTCAGTCTTGATAACCACCAGTGAAGAAGGAGCAGGATGACAAGGAATAGTTGTACTATGGCTTTGTTGATAAGCAGGGGGCAGAGTGTGAGGATGGTGGAGGTGGGGAAGAGTGGTGGAGGGGAGTCCAGGTGGGGGACATACTTGTACTTTTTTCAGGTGGACTGATAAGCGTCGGGCGTGCTTTAAACTACGTTCACCTGTTAAAAAATTAGATAAAAAATAATAATTAGCAAACACTTTTTTTTAATAATAATAAATACATCAAATAATTAATTAAAAATGACACCGAAAATTTAATTATAAAACTACACCGAAAATTAAACAAAACATTACACCGAAAATTTAATTACAAAATAACAACGAAAATTAAACAAAACATTACATCGAAAATTTAATGCTAAAGATACACCGAAAATTAGTTTTAAAAAATTACAGCAAATTTAATAAAAAATACACCGAAAATATAATTCTAAAAAATACAACGAAAATTAGTTAAAAATTACACCTTAAATTAACTTAAAAATGACACCGAAAATTTAATTATAAATTACACCAAAAATTAAACAAAAAAAACACCGAAAATTAAACAAAACATTACACCGAAAATTTAATTAAAAATTTAAACCGAAAATTTAATTACAAAATAACACCGAAAATTAAGCAAAACATTACACCGAAAAATAAATTAAAAAATTAAACCCAAACTTTAATTACAAAATAACACCGAAATTAAACAAAACATTACACCGAAAATTTAATGCTAAAGATACACCGAAAATTAGTTTTAAAAAATTACAGCAAATTTAATAAAAAATACACCGAAAATATAATTCTAAAAAATACAACGAAAATTAGTTAAAAATTACACCTTAAATTAACTTAAAAATGACACCGAAAATTAATATAAAAATTACACCGAAAATTAAATTATAAATTACACCGAAAATTAAGCAAAACATTACACCGAAAATTAAACAAAAAATACACCAAAAATTAGTTTTAAAAAATTGCACCAATTTTTTTTAAATACACCGAAAATTTAATTAAAAAATCACAGCAAATTTAATAAAAAATACACCGAAAATATAATTCTAAAAAATACAATGAAAATTAGTTCTGAAAAATGACACCGAAAATTAAATTATAAATTACACCGAAAATTAATAAAACATTACACCGAAAATTTAATTAAAAAATTACACCGAAAATATAATCAAAAACATTACCGAAAATTATACAAATTTATTAATCCTAAATTGGCCACAAAACTATAATATATTTTTTATTATAAAATAATTATTAATTAAATATTTAAACTTACACTGTTCCAAAGTTTGTGTCCTCACTTTATGGAATGCTTTATAACTTGGATCATCGCACCTCCCCCTTCTTCTCCTGTGAACTTCCACCCCCACCCCCTCCCCCATCTCCTCCTCCCCCTCCAGCAACTTACTATAGAACATCTCCAACGAATGGTTCACCTTCATTTGAATCACCTCCAGCTGCTCACACAAATATGTCAATCTGCCCGTCACCACACAGCATTCCTCACACATCCACCACCACTGCGAAAAATCCGCCCCGAAACCAGATCCAGCTCCACCCCCGCCTCCCCCTCCATTTTTAAATTGAGGAAGATTAAGATATCTGTGGATAGTTCTCACGGAAATGGGATTCTCCTTCAAATTATTAGGTAGTTGGGAAGGTTTAAGGCACAGGAAACAGGTTGAATGGCTCTCACTCTCATTTCTTTCCTCCATTTATATTCACATTAATTAAAATTGACGAATTAATTAATTAAAACTAGTCACAAGGTAGATCGATGTTTTTTGGCAGTGAGAGTGAAGCATTGCGAATAGCAACATTGTGAAACGTGTACTTGTACATTGTACCAGAAAATGAATAGTGTAAACTCAGCTGTCTCAGTGAATCCACATATTTTCGCTGAAAAACATACAAAATTGAGTAATTTGACTGTTAGCTTTACAAGCTTATAAATAAGCTATTATAAATAATTAAAAATATTTCATTGGGATTATTTAGTTAATTAATATGTTTTGTGGATTGTGATGCATTGTAATATGGATTTAATTATTTTAAAGGTTAAAATTTTAATGGTTTAAAAAAGTAGTAGAGTAATTTGATGGTTTATAGGAGAAAGAAGGAGAGTTGGGGAAATGGCGGCTTTTAGTGGATTGGATGTGGGGCGAATTGAATCATTTGATGTGTGTATATCTGTTTGTATGGCAAATAGATAGACAAAGAGATGCAGTGGAAATGTGAAGCTTGCAGGTTCCAAGCTAGAAAAGAAAGTAGACTCTTTGTGTTATTCTCATGATATGGTAGTTAGGCATAATTATTCAAGTCAAATAATTATTTCATTTGAATTAATAATTAATTACATTACATGGTAATTAACATAATTGTAATTAAAACAGCTGTTTAAATGAACCAATATATTTATAAATGTAAAATTTATCACCGATTCCATACCGAATAAATGGCCAATCAGTCCGAGAGCTGTTGACTTGAGCTCCATTATTTATTCTCCTATCCTTCAGATGGCGCTTCGAGCGTTTTATCCAGTGAACGTTATTTTCTTCTCCATATATTCAACACATCAAAAACCCAGCATAGCATTCTAACATTCCACCAGCCAAACTCACAGTATACCCCTTTCTCTCTCTTCTTCTCTCACTTTCTCCGTTTTCTCCTAAAAAAGGCTCAGTTTATCAGGTTGGCTGTTTCAGTCGTCGTTTCACCACCGTCGCACCGCATTCGTGCTTCCCTCACAGTCCACAGCGCTTCAGTTGAGATTCTGAGAAGGGCTGCTTTTCTCCTTTTTTCTTTACTGGATTTTTGTGGATAGCAAATGGAAAGGGTGCTGCTGCTCTGCTCAAATCTCAACCAAAACACCATTTCTTTCCTTTTGGACCAATTTTTTTTACAAGTGTTCAAATGTGCTTGAGTGTCGTGTTGTGTGGTTTTAAATAATGGAAAAGCAAAGTTTTTTGTTCCACGTTCAGTTTAGTGACATGTTCAGGTTTCCGAAGAAGACCCTCAATTATTTTAATAAATATTCATCCACTTTTTCTATTTTATCCACATCCACTGCTTCTTAACGTCTATTTTCAACTTTTTATGGACCTGCTTCAAAAAGTGTGCATCTTCCAAGTTTACAGTTTGCAGGTGGGTAATAAATAGATATATGCTCAAATACAGCTCAAAATGCCCCAAAAAATGTCATTGAAACTAAATATCTCTCCTTTTTGTGGGTAACCTAATCCTTCATTATATTTCATGTGGCATTGGAATAAAGAATCAATTTACTCTGCAAACGCAAGTCATACACACTATGTGTATTACCATGTGTATTACAGTGTGTATTACGCAAACACACCTGTGCCTTGAGTAGATAATCAAGCTTGTGTCTTTTGGTTTGGTTTGCTAGAGAGTTGATTGGGAAATAAAGTAAACAAAGCAGTTGGACTATTTGTATTTGTCAGCTTGTTTGGTTTGCTTTGGATTGTGTTCCTTTTTGGAAAGGGAAAGCAAACAAAGTTGATTACAATTTTGGGTAATTACTATTGCCTCTTGTTTTTCCATCATAAAATTCCGAATCGACTTCCAATTCTCGGCAGAAAAGCCAAAGTCAGTTGGGAAAAGGCAGTCAAGTGGAAAGCAAACAATAGCTTTAGCCATAACCAGAGTAATGGCTTGTATTCTGTGGCTGTGTGGTTGAGTCTAGCTCATTAACAATCCGAACAACATAGCTCATGAATCATGTTTTAATGCGACAACAAACACAAAATTTCCACATCAACTTTTTCGTGCTTTTTGGCTTGGTAAGGTAATGCAGAAAAGCGTGCAATAGTGCATGATTGCCTGGATTAAACCTTTACATTTTGAAGACTCAAGGAAAACAAAAAGACATTAAGCAGATTAACAAGCAAGATTAGCTCAGAAAACGAAAGGAACAAGTGGGATAGCTCAGAGAATCGCATTTTCGGTTACTTTTTCCTCCAAAATTCTCATTTCCCTCTCAAGCAAACCTTGCTCACTCACTAATTTCTAAACTAGCCTAGTCGTCATCAATCTCTTAATCAAAAATCAAAATCCCATTTTTCCATAACAACCAGACCGAAAAAAAGCTCTCAGAACTATACGAATGACAAATTGGGATAGATCTGTTTGGTTTTTTTTTTTCAAAGATGAAAAGTTGATGCTCATGTGAAATCAGCATGCAATCAGAAAAAAAATCTCATTACCCGCACGGGCTTTTTTTCCATTAAAAATTTTAGCGGTAAAAAGTTGGTTGATATGCTAGTTTGTTAGGCTGGTTGGATATGTGTCTTGTCAAAAAAGATTCGAGCTATTAGTTTTGCTGGTTTGGCTGCAAGTCTGTAATTTTGTGGATTTTGTTTGTGGGAAGGAGTCGAAATGACTGTGTGAATTTGTTTTTGGATGGATAAGTTGACTTTCTCTGGAATGAGCTCTTTCAATTCCCTTGCTAGTATGAATCTTGTTTGGTTTATTGCTCACCATAGTCATCATTCTCATCATCGTCAAAATGCTGTGTTCACTTTCAGTGTGATTATCTGGATGATGATGATGGGCTGGTAGATGGGATGGTTTTTTGAGGGAAGGAGAGATGCATGTAATGAATGAGTGAGAAGAGAAAAGTGGAACTTGTTCTGTTCATCTGTGTGCAGTGTGGATAATGATCATGTTTCTCTCTGCTTGCTCAAGAGCAAGTGGAAAACAAGTGGAAATTTTTAGTGGCGGAAATAGAGTTCCCAAAAACCCATCATGGGCAGTTAAAAATCCGGTTTAAAACATGTATATTTGGTAAAAATATTTTAAACTCGGGTAAAATATTATAAACCCAGTTAAAATAATATAAACCCGGTTAAAAATATAAACCCAGTTAATGCCATATTAACCCAGTATCCATACTTTAGCTTCTTATTAAAGCCATTAATAAAAATCTCAGATATTTAGCATACTACGTAGTATTTAAATATAGCTTAAAGTTAGGAACACTCGACCGGTTAGTTAAAGGCCCTGGGTTCGATTCCTGGTGCCGGTAGTCCCTTTTTTCGCAAACCTTGTATTTTTGACACATATTCAATGTCAGATGATAATAAAAGGTATCATTTAGTAATAAAAAGAAGTTCTTAGAACGGAGACTCTGAAGAAAAGGTAGTTTAGTTGGATGGAAGAGTATTGCTCCCCGTGGCCCTCCAAAATAAAACTTTTCTTCTTCTCTTTCCCTTTCATATTCAACCTTACAAATGGATGCATGCATTTCATTTTCTTTCAACAAAAATTTTGAGCAGTAGCTCAAGCCCATTTTATAAGCTCTTCTCCTTTCCTTCTTGTTCATCTTTTAAGCATTCAACTCAGCTTCATCTTTTTCTCAAGGCTTTCTCGTTCTGGAGGAAAAGCGAAGCAGACATCCTCTCTCATTTCCTTCCCGATCCGATTATTATATTTTTTTACTTTTCCCTAAACTCAACTCACTTTACTTCCTTTTTACCAGAGAGAGAGAAGAAAAAAAGTTTTGTTGCTTTGAATGCTAATATAAAACGATTTCCCAATGAAATAAAATAATCATCATATCTTCACCACACACCAAAACCAACCCACTAGACAAGCCACTCCATAAAAAACCTTTTTTTATCGAAAAGATACCGAATAATCGACTAATCATCATGATCATCATTTTGATCGCGTGTCTTGTAAAATTCTCAAATAAAATCTTTATTTATCGCGCAATTTTAAGGATTTTTATAGAAACTTGAAAAAAATAAAAATCGGGAGAGAACTCTAGCGCGTAAAAAATCTTCATGATTACCCGATTATTCGGCATCATGTCGAATTCCAATAAAAACTAAAAATTGGGTAAAAATTTCAATTAAAATGAATGGCATAATTTTAAGAAATTTGAAAAAAAAAACGCGCCTAAAATCTCGATGATTACCCGATTATAAGCTATCGAGTCGAACCATTAAAAAAAGTAAAATTTTATATAAAAAAAGTTTTCATCCTTTTTTGTTCTTAAATTGCCCCAAAATGTTCCAACTTTACTTCCTCCTTTTTTAATCGCATACTTATTTTCCAAGAAAAAGTGTTGCTTTTTTACTCTCCCATTTCCTCTTCCTTAAAAACAAGTCATTAGAGACACTCGTGCCGTGCAGACTTGAGGTTTAGACTAGACGACATACCCAAAGAAAAAAAACGTAATGAAATTTAATGACCGTTTTCTCACTCCATTTATTTCACCATCACAGATTTTTTTGAAGATTAACTTTGAGTACTCAAACTTGCTTTCGTCTTTTAATTAACTTTTCTCACTCAAGTCAACCAAGCATAAAAAATTAGAGGTAAAATAAAACACAGCTGTTAATTTGCTGTTTAATGGGTTTATATGTGATAGTGCCGTACAAAATGTACATCTAGAAAATTTGTCCGTTGGTAATTTTTTTTTCAAATTACATTGCCATTCTTCAACAAAACAACTATAGTAAAGTTGGAAAAAAATTGACGGACAATTTTTCTCGATGGTCCCTTTTCTCGCGCGATTTCTCTTTTTTTAATGATCAAAAGAAGGGAATTTGCTCAAAAATCAAATAACAATTTGGCGGTTAGGTTTATTGATAATCGAAACAAGTTGTGTTTTGCACGTGTATTCTTGAGAATAATTGCCTGTTTTTCCAGAAATTGTCAAAAATAAATTTTTCGCAACAAGGTTTCGTTTTGCAAATCGTTTTTCCAAGAAAATTGGATTTATAGCTTGTTTGCTTGTGTTTTTTCTTCAAGAAGGCGGTTAAGGTTTTAGATTGAAGAAAAGAAGGAAGTAAGGAGAGGTGTGAAGTGGCTCGTGTCAGCTTCACACTTTTCCTTCTTGTCACCTTTCCTTTCCCCTCTCCTCTCAGTCGACTTTTACAACAGAACAACTCACTCAGAACTCAGCAAGATAGACAGAGAATGAAAAGAAATGAAATTCTACATGTTTGTTTGTGCCTTGCCACTTTTTTCTAAGATGAATTGCTTTCTTCTGTTTACATCTCGTCAACACTGCTTAAATGTAACATGTCATCTTCAACTTACACTCGTTTACCTTCTAACATTCAAAAATGCTCGCTTGTTTTTCTTTCGTATATTCCCAGCTGATCAGGACAAAGTAAAAGGGAAAAAACACAAAGCAGTACTTCGTATACCTAAATGATAGCCAATACCTTGTTTTTTTGGGATTCAAGCCATTGACAAAAACCAGCCAATCAGAAAGCAAAACGATAAAATACTCAAATTTTATTGGACCATTTGAATAAATGTGTACCATGATTGGTCCATCCACCTGCTCTCCTTTTAAAACCAAAATAAATGCATTATCTCTCTTTCAAGTATATGTCGTACTAATCCGTTGGTTAGAAATATGTTTTTGTAACAATAGCGAGCAAATAAAAAGGTTACGTTACCAGGGACTGTACCTTATGAATTTCTAACACATATATAAATAGCTAGTAGGAAGGAGGAGGGAAGGCAGTCTGAAAATAAACACATGTCATTTTCATTTCAAACAAGCTTTCTCCACAAACCAATAAAAAAGCACAACAATTTCATTTGATTTTTGGAGAAAGCTAGAGAGACGCACAGCAGCACAGCAGTCGGCAATAAAATATATTATGGGATATCAATAATCTAATCCATTTCTTGGCCACTGCAGCCTGCCTTCTCTCCATCTCCTTCAACATATCTTATTTAGCATCCATCCATCCATCTACTTGAACCACCGCTGCTGCTCAGTATGGCTTTCTCTCACATAAATTCATTCCTTTCCCATCTCATCTTCTCTCATCTTCTCTCATCATCGCCAAAACAAGCCATCAAGCCAAGCCAGCTTGACTTTCCAAAGCCGTCCACCTTTCTCTTCTTCTTTGGCTTCTCATTCTTCTTTTTTTCTCATCTGCCAACACAAAAAGCAAAAGAAATGCAAAAATACGAAAACGAAGAAGAAGCAACTATTTTTTCTCATTTTATTTTCTCTGCCTTCATCCTCGTCTCTTTGCTTATCTGCTGGAGATCCTCAGAAAGAAAATCGCCTTTTCTCTTTCCCATATAAGCGGATATTATAAGCGGAGGAGCAGCTAGTTCGCTTCTAAAAAAACATTTATTTTTTTCTCGGCGTGTGCCTGGCCTTGTCTGCCCACCTATCCACCTACCTTGCTTCCTCCATCCCAATTTATTTTTTTACTCTTTCCATCTCTCCAATAATAAGCATATCTACAGAATACACACAGTAGCACAGCATTTTGTAATCATTCCAGAAAAAATATAAAGACGGTGAAAAGAAGGAAATGCACAAGGACAACTTATTTTACTCCACATCACCACATCCTCAATGATTTCATTTTCCAAGCTCAGAAGTCCACAGAAAAATAACAAGTAGCATTGCAGCATACTCGACTCGCTCTGCAAATTGTCCAAATAGTTGACAAGGCTTGCCGTTTGTCTCTCCCAATTTACATACCTACTTGTTCAGCAACTAGTATACATCCGTTTTTCACAATCAGTTTTTTTATTTCTTCATGTAATCGCTTTTCTTCACATCACAAGCAAGCTGACAAGCAGTCTAGTAGCCTATGTTCTTGTGCTTGTGTGTGTGTGGCTGTGAGAATATCGTGAGTTCTTTTCATCTTGCCCATTATTCCTCTCGTTAATTTTTCCTTTTGATCCCTCCTTTCCCTCTCCCCACTCTCTTTCTCTCTTTTCCACTAAAAAACCAACTAACAAGGAAACTAACTAGGTTTGTACCTCTGCTAGATATTTTTTTAAATAGGGGAAAATTTAGAGCTTGATTTTCTGTTGACTGATAACGAATATAGTTACTAAAGTGAGAAATTTGAAAAGCTGTTTGAATTCATTAAGGAACTCTTATTTTTGACCCTAATTTCTGACCCTTACTGTTGACCCCATTTTTTTACCTTTACAGTTGACCTACATTTCTGACCCTTAATTTTCCACCTTTCCTTTAGACCCCATTGTTTGACCCAGTTTTGTGTTCCCTACCTTTGACCCCGTTTTTAACCTTCATTTCTGACCCTTAATTTTTCACCTTTACTTATGACCCCATTTTTTGACCTTCAAGTTCAACCTAATTTTCTGAATTCTACTTTTCACCCCATTTTTTGACCCTTAAGTGTTTTAACCTCATTTGTATTCACAAATTAGCATATCAAAGCAGAACTCTACATTTTTCCTCAATTTCTTCCATTTCTAGCTGAGGTACTCACCTGATAACTTTCCTCGTCAGTCCCTTCCTGCCTCTTGCTCTGTTCACTGCTCACATCATTTCATTTTTTTCTTTCATTTCCGTTTCCACTTGTTCTCCGTGTTCCCTTTCCTCTCTTCAAAATATGATGGATTTCTCTCTCCTTTTCAAATGCTCACTAATTGACTTGATCGATTTTTATTTGAATTTTTTTCGCAGAACCATGTCGTTACCCCACAGCTACTTCGGAGGTACTCTATCTGTGATATCCTTCTTCATATTTTCTCTACTTTTGCTCCTCGCCCCTTCAGTGGAATGTGTATGCTCCCAATTTATCGCAATGAGTGGGGTCTCCCCCTCCGGAAACATCACCTCCCCCGGCTGGCCTTCCCCTTATCCCCCCGACGCCCTCTGCCAGTACAAGCTGCAAGGTGAAGCCTGGCAAGGCATCAAAATCACTTTCATCCACTTCGCCTTGGAACCCCGCTACTCCTCCGTCGGCTGTCTAAACGACTACCTCGAGGTCAACACAGTCGACATCCATGGACAGCGTACCTTCTTAGGTCGTTTTTGTGGCGTGGTGCTCCCCTCCCCCATTCTCGTTTTACACCCAACTGCAGAGCTCGTCTTTCGCTCAAATGCGGCCGTCCACTCGAATGGATTTGTGGCGACTTACGAATTTGTGGATGAAGCTTTTGTGACTACGCCACGTCTAAATGCGACATCTCCTTGTGGGGAAGTTGTGCATGGAATTGGGGGAACTATTTTTAGTCCGGGGTATCCAAGGGGCTATGCGGCGGGGCTGGATTGCCTGTGGCTGATAAGGGTCAAGTATAAACATGCTGTGTATTTGAGGGTACAACATCTCGAGTTCCAGGGAAGCACAGGTATAGTATACGCCCACGCAATCTACTTTTTTGAAACTCTTTTAATATTTATCTTTATCCAATAAAACAAAATGGGACGTTGAAAAAAGTCAAGACGTTCATTCATATTTTTCCCGGAAATTGAACGGCGGCGGCATTAAAATGCCATTATCATTTTTTTCCATTTATTTTAGCGAATAAGTAAAACATTTCATCCATCATTCTCCATCAAAAAAGAAACGATGGGATGGGATATCATCTTTGAATAATATTGGGGGTAAATAGCGGTCATAACGAAGTAGCGAAACAATTCAATGGACCTTTTTATAAATGAAAACTACATTCGAATGTTTGGTTATATGACTTGTGTTAAGGTTTAGCTACTCTTGATCGAAATTATTGACCGAATAATTGAGCCAAATTGTTTACTTATTTATTGACCCAAATTATTGACCGAAATATTTGACCGAATAATTGACCGAAATTATTGACCCAAATTATTGACCCAAATTATTAGCCGAATAATTGTTGACCCAAACTTTTTCGATTTATTTTATTGTTGATTGTGCGGAAGACGGACGGACAGACAAACATGACAAAGTCAATACATGCCAACCAAAAGCTTCTCTTTCTTCATCTCCTTAAAATAAATAGAGTAAAGTTGATCATCATTCTTTTGTCCTGCTTCCTACGTGCTTTCCTCCATCCAACACCTCCATGCATGCCTCCATCATCATTTCCACCTCCTTTCTCTTCTCTCACTATTCTTCTTTCTCTTTTGCATAACAATATGCTTGGCTGTTTTAAAAGTTGTAAAGGAGATTAGCATTCCGATGGAATACCAAGCAGCTACCCAACTCCCTCTATAGTAGCATACATTGAGCACATGTTCCATATAACGAGATCCCATTATACTTGGATACAGAGATCCCATCCTGTTTATATTTATTTATATTTTTTAGCCGTGAAAGTAGCAAAGTCAGCAAGTCTTGTAGAGTGACAGGTTGGCCAACAAAAGTCGACACTGTAGACATTGTCGCTCTGTTCTGCTCACAGAGAGAGACAGAGAGAGAGGGAAAAAAGAAGGATGACTTCTTGACAAGCAGTAATGCCATCATCATAATATCATCTTCTCTCTTTCATTCTACCTAGTCAGCCAAGAAAAAAAGAAAACCATATTTCACCCCATTTCCATCCAACCCATCCATTTTCTTTCTTTTTTTTCCTACCAAAAAAAAGTTGTATCAAGTTACTCTGTTATGTACGCTCTAGATAGGCTATGAGCTTACTTTTACTTAAAATGATGGCTAGGGTTACTCACTTTCATGTTTGGAGACTTGCGACTTTTGTATATAGTTCGATTCGATACCGAATAAAAGGCCAATCATCGAAGTTATTTTGCGCGCGATTTCAATTTTTGAATTGGGCAAATATTCCTTTGGAGTTTAAAGCATTGCAAATACATCAAGATTTTAATTTAAAAAAAAATCGATTCAATCCTCAAAAATGGGCCAACCATCAAAATATTTCCGCAATTTTCAACTTTTTTCATAAATTTGACAAGAATTTCTTTAAATTTGAAAGCATTGCAAATTTAGTATTTAAAAATGTACGAATCAATTGGAAATAAATGCTTATCATCGTGATATTTTTAGCCGCGCTATTTTCAAATTATATTCAAATTTTCCGACAATTATTCTATATTTTTAAAAGTATTGCAATATATCAAGGTATTTAACCTCAACAACTTCCCGCGCAACGCAACGACATCACAATGATGATCATGATGATACCCCTTTTATTCTGTATCGTTTCGATAAAACTTCCTTGCTTCTTTAGTCCTGAGTCGGGATCACGTCGACAAAATCCTATTATTATTGTCATGCCAAAAGATGATGACGATGAAGTCGACAACGACGATGATACATTTTTTTCCTGGACACGTACAATGTACACTTTTGTACACTAAACCAAATGAAATGTACACCGGAAGAAAAAAATACTCATTTTTCTTACTATCATATCAACTAGGTGGATGATAGATGGATTGGTTGTGCAAATCTTATTTCCATTTTTTACTCTACGAATGATTTGGTTAGAATTCCATACAAAAAAGTAACAAGAAAAGCAGAGCATGCATCCGATCACCATTTTTTTCTTTTGTTGTCGCCATCCTCGTAATAATCAAGAGTGAAAATCCCAAATTCTATTGAGAAAAAATAAAATGTAAAAAAAGAAATCAAATATATTTACTTTTGTCCAACTTTTCCCGGTATTTTTTGGTCAAAAAAATGAATATATATTCATTTTACTAAAGAATAGTTCATAGCCCTTTTGGTGTGAATTTTATTTTTTTGAGGGCATTTTGTCAAAAAAAGGAATCCTTCTTTTGAAAAAAAGATTTCATTTCCGGCATTTTCAGTCTTTTTTATTCTTTTGTGAAATCAGGAGCATTGTCAAAAGTGGACAGAGAAATAGAGATTTTTTTGCATTGTGTATTAACACCTAAGCAGCTTTGAAGGATTTTTTTCCTTTTGTCCTTTTCTTAGAATTTCATTTTCACACCAGGGCTCCATCTTATTACTACTCATTGTCCGAAACTAGAACCAGACATGCTTAGGGCCACTCATTTATTACGTGGCTGAAAGGGAAGCTCAGCTAATATTGACTTTATCATGTTTGTCCGTCCGTCTGTCTGTCTGCCCGTCGGCACATCAACTCAAGAACGTTATGACCGATTTTGGTCATATTTGGCATGTAGGTCAATAATGTGAAATGCAACAATCCAATTGATTATTTTAGCCCCTAGGTCAAACCTAAAGGTCAAGGTCGAAGTTTTTTTTAACCTGTTTGTGTACATTTGAATAGCACAATCGAAAGCTCTCCTTGAATTGAATCCGAATCATATGTCACTTTAGGTCAAGTTGACCTCAGATGGTCAGAAATTGGGGTCAAAGTTTGCAACTTCAAACATGCGTCATGTCGCATATCATTCGAATGGGCTTTTTATTAGCGGTCATCAAAAATGACGTTAACTAGCGCCGTTAAGTCGCATTGTTTCAGCTACGTCGTTACAGCGGGTTTATTTCTTGATGAAAGATAAACGAACTGTCTTCTTTTATATTTATTTGATCTTGCTTCATGACAATAATAATCTATTGTATTTTATTTCCATGTTCTCGACTCTCCTCCATCAGCGAATTGTCAAAAGGCGCAATTGCGGTTATATGACGGTTACGAGCATTCTCTGGAGGACCACACCGTGCTCAAGAAATTCTGCGGAGATACACGCTTCTACAAGGTACGTATCCACTCACACAAACAAATAACTAATCGACTTGGTCTCTTTTCAATTAACCCTTCCTATCTTACATACTCCCCCCAAAAAAATTATTAATTATCTTAAAGATTTATAGGAGAGAGTTGGGTTGAGTGAAATGGGAATAAAAGGGTAACAATATTCCCAAATGAACAATATTCGAGTAGAGAGCGTTGACTGTTCACTGTTGAAAGAGAAAGTGGAAGAATGGAAAGCGTTTATTAGATTTTGGTTAATGTTGGGCTCCTGCGGAGCTGCTCTAATGCACATTCCATGCTCTCCTCCACTTTCACTCTTTCAATCTTTTGTGGTGAAGAGACTCTCTCTGGCAACCTCCAAAATTCATCTTCCGCTTCTTTCACTATTTATTTTAACTGTATGCCACTGGTATGGTATGTTGGCATTGCAAGCTTTTATGCCAGTGACCCGGTGGCTGGTCTGGTGGTGGTGGTGAAATGGACAAAAGAAAGGAGTAGAGGAAAAGCAACAAAACAACAAGAAAGACTGATGATCATTTTTACTATTTTATTTTCCAGGCTGAATAATAGCAGAGGATAGAGTAGATAGAAAAATAGCGAGTTGCATAGTATTTCGTTGCCGTCAAATGAGAAAGCTACAACTCATTTTTTTGCAAAAAAAAAGTTTTTGGTATAAGTGAACAAAATGGCCT
This sequence comes from Entomobrya nivalis, assembly GCA_034695485.1. Lineage (NCBI taxonomy): Eukaryota > Metazoa > Arthropoda > Collembola > Entomobryomorpha > Entomobryidae > Entomobrya > Entomobrya nivalis. The sequence continues at coordinate 4,224 of JAQFZH010000114.1, read as the reverse complement.
AAAAATGTCAAAATGGTAAATAATATGAAAGGAATACAGCTAGAATATTATTGGCGCAGGGTGAAATTTCTGGACGGAAAATATCCGAAATTTAAATTCTGATAATTTATTTATTTCGAATTACTCCAAACGCTGCGAATTGTTTCTTTTTATCGCGCGATTTGATATTTTGAAAATTTTGCTTTATTTTTTCGCGCCCTTGACATTTCGGAAAAAAACTGTAATTTTTGAGCCATTAAAATATTTTTTTTGCATTTATTCGCGCACAATTTAAACCATTAGAAAATTTATTTGACAAATTTCTCCCGCCTTTCAATTTTTTGAAACAAAATTTCTTAATTCTTGCTCCAAATATATTTCGTAACTTTAAAGATTTGGCAAAAGTTTGGTTGCCACTTTGTCTTTTGACAACACCGAAATATTTCCCTCGCAGCTTTTTCATCATCAGCCAAAAAGCAGAGGAGAGTGGAGAGTGTGAGGAGAGTTGTGTAGCCTTGAGTGCTTTTAGAGGTGGCTTTTAGTGCTTTTAACTCGATTTTGGTTTACATTTCTCCACTCTCACTTTTCACTTTCCACTTTCACCACCACCAACCCATCTCTCTACTCTACTCTCTCTTTACTCACTAAACTGCGTGAAACAAAATGAAAAGAAGTCCCAAAATTGGATTTAGTTTCCCTTTTAAAATTTTCGCTGTGTTGGCTATTCAGATAGCTTCAGGCCAAACCACCACACCATCACATCACGCCAAAGCCACACACTAAAAACACTAACAGAATGCTAATGAGATTTAGTTGCTTGGCTTTGTGTGGCGGGAAAATGGAAAGTATTTTTTGAGCAAACCGGGCTATTTTCTAAATGCTTAATTGCCTGCGAAAGTTCATAATCCGATTTATTTTTAAAAACGTCAGAGAAAAGGGACCATCTGAAAAATTTGCCCGTTAATATTTTTTCCGTCTTGATTTAATTTTCCTCACAAAACTCAAAAAGCTTGTAAAAATTACCAACGGACAATTTTTTTCAGATGTTCTCTTTTCTCTTAATCTATCACATTTTATTCTATGAAGAAAGTATTCAAGTTTTTGAGATGAATTTTCTTTTTATTTAATTTTTTAGGGTGACGACGAGAAAATGGTATTATCTGAAAGAAACCGTCTTCTTGTCCGCTTCACGACCACTGAGCCTTCCAAGCCTGTCAACGACACAGAGAGCTCGGAAGTGGGCTTCCGTTTGGTTTGGAGTGATGTCGAGTTCGACACCCCCGCAAACTGTACCAAAAGTTCCAGATTCGCCTGCCAAGAGACCCAGATCTGCTTCACCCAGAATCACAAAGGAGGGGCCAGCTCTTGTCCGGATTTGAGGCACTACTGTGTCAGCAAGCAGCTGGTTTGTGATGGGGTCAGCCACTGTGCGGAGAATGACCCGAGTGATGAGAGGAATTGTTCGAGGGCACCTCTGATGGTCACTTTGGTGGCGGTCCCTTTGGCGCTGTTAACGGCGGGACTTTGCGTGTGCTTCTGCTGTTTTACGAGGAATTCGAGGAGGAAGGGGATTAGAAAAGGGGGGCAAGCACAAGGTGGTGGTCATCATCATAGAGGTCATCATGGGGGAGGGGGAGGAAGGAGTGGGGCACAACAGGTGGGGGATTGTGGAGGGGGAGGAGGAATGCATAAAAAGGAGGGGGGAGCATGCTGTAGCGACTGCTGTTGCATATCATCAGGGTATTCGGCGAGTGAACGGGCGGTGGAACAGCAGAGAAAAGGGGATGGGGGAGGAGGTGGGGGAGAGAAGCATGGGGGATTGGGAAGTGTGCTCAGTTGTCATTCGGGGGAAAAGGGAGAGGGGGATGGAGACGGAGGAGGATTTATGCCTAGTGGGGCAGGTGGTCAAGGTGGACAAGGGCCAAGAAATAGGGGACCTATTTACTTTAAAAGTGAATTGGAGTAAGGAATTTAACAATTAAAAAATAATAAGTTAAAATGTGAAAGTGCAAGGGAAAAGGGACCATTGAGAATAATTGTCCGTTGCTTATTTTTCCAAGTTGTATTCATTTTTTTGACAAACTAGCAATGCAACTTGGAAAAATGTGATAGTGAAAGAGAAAAGGGATCATCGTGATTATTTGTCCGTTATTGTTTTTCATTTGTTTCACTAAAACCAATACAACTTGGAGAAAAAAATAACGGACAAATAACCACAATGTTCCCTTTTCTCTCACACTATCACATTTTCTAAGCTGTATTTTGTCATTTTTCAAGGAAAGGAATACCACTTGGGAAAGAAATACGAACGGACAATTATTTCAAATGTTCCCTTTTCCCTTGCACTATCCGAAATAAATGAATCATTTGTTCTACAAATAATAATTTATTTTTTATCATTTTTTTATCAGGTCACCAGGTGCCTCTGACATCGTAAGTCCTGCATCCGGCTTCTCCGACTCCGAATCGGATCTCGGCTCCCAGCTGCCCATTTACTGCCCCGCCCACGGTCCCATCCCCCTCATCCCCGTACGCTACCTGAATCGCCACCTCCCCCTTCTCCCCGCCGTCCAAGAGCAAACCTACCAAAGTGACACGTACGACGAAGGCGGAAGTACGTACAGCTCCGGACAAAACAGTGACCAGTTAATCTTGTGCCCCTCCTCTGCCGCCAGTCTACTCCCCTCGTCCTCTGCCCATCACAACCAAGATAACAACTCAATGTCCTCCAGTACTGGACACCTAGTCAACGAATGGCGACTTCGCAGAGGTGTCATCCGCAGTGACGCCATTTACATTTCAGACGATGGAAAATCCTCGATAGCTTCCAGTCCCGGACGAATATGCCCCAGATGTCTTGAAAAAGAAAGGGAGAGTGGGGGCGTTGGCGTCACCCAAAGTCGACCTGCGTCAGACTCCAAGACATCCGGTTCCTGTCCCCTCAACAATCTGGACTCCAATCAAGGTCAACCCTTCGTCGACTCGGGTATCATGGACGTCGGTCCCATGGACTGCTCCATTCTTGGCATGGACAGCTGTGGCGTGGTGACCTCTGGTGGTGGAGGACCCCCAACGAAAAACGTCAGCTTCGAAACTTGTACATCCTCAGATTCCGCTATAAGCACCCGTGGAAGTCGTACAGTAAGTTGGAACACTAAGCACCATGGTCACCCGGAAAGCTGCCCCCAAACTCAGAATCCCCCGGGAACCACGACCACCACGCTCCAATGTCGCTTTAAGCAAAATAGTCTGGTAATTGAGGAGGTCACTAGCCAGTCACAGTCCCAAACCAACTCTAGCTGTCAAGCGAGTCCAGCGGATGATAATGGTCATCAGCGCCATCTAGTGGGAGGTGCTTGCACTGGTACTAATCAGGGTATACAAACTGACCTTCCTTCCCCTCCCCCCTCGACTATCACAAGTCAAGACGATAATAATTTGGAGGAGGTGGATCAAGAGGTGGCGCGCATTTCAAGAGAAGGTGGCTACACCTGTGGGGGAGGAGGTGGAACTACAATTAGAGGTCATCCAGAGTGTTGTGGGGGAGGAGGTGGAGGGGGTGGTGGTGTAATGTATAGTGGTGCAACCTGCCCCCCATCCAGTAGTGCTTTCTGTGTGACGGTAACAACTTTTGGGGTGGCGCCAAGTGGAACGGGGGCAGATAGGGGTGGGGGCATGCTTCCCATGCCAACTAGCTGTTCGAAAGCAACAGACGTTTGATAAGTTAAGATAAGTGAGCACTAAAAAAATTGCACAAAATTTGTACAGGTTTAAAATTATAACATAATCATAATCACTAATTAAATTTTGTTTAAAAATGAAGAAAAAAAAGCAGAAAGAAAGAAAGAAAGATGAGATAAAACAGTGTATTGTACATTAAATAAAATAACAAAATAAAGAGCAATAGCCCCAAATTATAAGTATATTTATTTGGAGGGAATGGAGGGATTTGGAGGGGGAGTAGTTGCATTATATGCTTGTGGAGAAAAGGTACTGGAGCATGAACACTATTCCAAACCACGAGAATAGCATGCTATTTATCCGGCATTTCTTCGAAGAGAAAGAAGCATGTTTTATCGAAACGATACCGGATAAATGGTTAATCATCATGGTCATCATTTTGATAAAAAAATACACCAAAGTATATAGCATTTTCAATGCTTTATGATACTACTAGTGGAAATGTTAAATGTTCCAGTTTTTCCCTCTGAGCTTGGCAATGTGCGGCACGACATAGAAGCAGGC
>JAQFZH010000113.1:0-50766 GCA_034695485.1 Entomobrya nivalis | reverse complement strand
TAGTAGCATATAAAATAGTAGCAAGCAGTCAGCCAGGTAGAGAGTAAAATGTGTACCAAAACTTAAGGGCATCTCCTTTGTTGCATGAAATCATTTATTTAGCTCATATATACGTATCTCTCTGCGTGTTTTATGTGGTTTGAAAGGCCTCTCTTGAAAATTTGCTAGTTTTTTGAAAAATTTGTTTTACATTTTTTTAACAACTGGCAGCAACAGCATTAGCAAAAAGGTACCACACCAAGGTGGTATTTTAACTCACTTCCATTTCGCTTCCCATTCAGTATGCACTGTGCACGCATGTGTATTGGGTAGGGGATTAAGTGTGTGTGTGTGTGCAATTTAATAACGCGATAAAATTCAACAAAGCAGCAATAATCTGCAGAAAAAGAAGAGATATAGGTAGTTGCTACATTGATTCTTCTTCGACAATCAATTTTTGGCAGGCTGAGTGTAAGGAAAGAAACAACTTACACTCTCATCTCATCTTACTCATTCAGCAACGTTTTAGCGTTGTTGGCGTCACCATCATCTTTTTTTAGCTTATCGTCAGGAGTGAAGCGATTTTGTGATCATGTTTGATACAAGAACAAAAAAAAGACCATAGTGATTGTGAGAATTTTCAGTGATTTAACCATGTGACCGTCAATTGTGACAAGGCACAACAGTATTTTTACCAACTTTGTTTAGCGATATACCTTAAAAAATGTATCTGTGCAATTTTTTTTTTGAAATTTTTCATTCATTCAATAAAGTGCCATGATTGTTAAACCAACCACCTTAAATCATACTGTTGTCCCATTCATAGAGACGATATAATTGATTGATGAGTATTTTTTTAAGACTTTCCATTTACTTAAAAATAAGAAATCTTCACCAAAAAAATTGGAATTATGAGTTATTCTAATGACAAGTGTACGAATAATGTTAAGAAAATGGATTTATTACCGGATAGCCAATAATAAAAGTGACTGAAGGAGACGACGCTTTGTGATTGTTTTTGGTATCGTATTAGAAGCGTGTCATTTCAATTATATTAAACGGAATATTTTACACATTTTTTTAAAGGTAAGCTATAAAAAATGTTTTTTTTTACTTTTGATTTGTTAATTTGATACAAAAATATGTTGTTACAGTACATTGTCAGGAACTGTTATCATCATAATCTCTCTTTCTTGACTCGTGAAATTTAAAACTGCTATACATTCAGAAATTATTCCCTTTTTTAAATTTGTTACCCGGTCAACGTAAAATGATAAGCAAAAAAACCGTAAGGGAACAAATAAAAAAATATACCACAACAAAATGGATAATTAGAAACCGGAAACCATGCAAACATTAAATTTAAGGCAAATTTTTTACTGCTTTGTGCTTGGCTTGTGTGTTTCGTCAAGTTTGCACACTAAAAATTTTGACCGAACATTTTACTGATTAAAAAAAGAGTTTTTAAAGTAATGTTAGCTTGTAAATGTATATGTCTGTTTATTATATGATCATGATAAATCAAAAAAAGGATAATACCTATGTGTATGCGGTTGGTCGAGAAACCTTTTTGGTACCATTTTAGCATTTTTGTAGCCATGTAGGTAACGAAGCCTATGTCATTATTATTACAGCTTTGCCTTTTCCTTCCGCTCGCTCGCCTGCTAAACAAAAAATATGTGTTTAATATGTTTAAGTGGTGGCCGTAGTAATTGAGTTTGTGAATCTAACTATTTTGAGATTTTTTCTTGCCTTGTACATATTTGCAGTGTAGTTGGTAACCCATATATCATCATGCAATTTTTTACGCTTTACGTTTTAAATGCATTTCACAATTTGACATTTATTGACTAATTTGCCTTTCTATCCATTTACTTCCTTAATTTTCAATAATCTTCAATTAACCAAAGTACATATTGAGTTTGAAACCCATTTAAATAGATAATTACCTCCAATTTTAATTATAGGTACGAACGAATAACCATAGTGTTTTAACAGGCAGCCTGAATCTCTGTTCCGAATTGTAGGTTTGTACGTATTTTATAAAATGACAGTTTTTCACTTCAGTCGCTATTTTAATTTGATGAAATTTTACAAAGATTATTATATGTAGTTAAAAATGTGCTGTCACAGATTTTTTTGTTCATCCCATCATCATCACAAAAAATAACTTCCTAATATTGTCGAATAATTAGTGCTTCTGTGTCACTGCTACAACAGCAAAGCCTGTTATTACCTAGATTTTTCATTCATTTCCCTGTTGCTATTATGCAATCTCACACTCATCCCGTGGACCTGCCTTTTTTACCGTATTTGGCTGAAGACAGCTTTTTGTAACTTTAGAAGATTTTTTTTTTGTTTTTAGACAAAATCACAGGAAATGACTACGCCAGGATGATGTGACGTGTGATACAAACATATTTTGTCTTGTTATCAAATACTATGACTATTATATAAAATCCCACGGGAAAAAAATCTACTCCAGTAAAGAGCAATTTTCATATGCAAATGACTTGATATTTTATATAGCGGATGAACAATTGGTTAGAAAGTCTTGCATTTCATATTCATATTATCCTTATCGCATTGAAATACTGCGTGAAATATAAATTAGTTTTGATCCAAGTATGGTTGCATTTTAAATTTTAAACTGACAGAGCAAAAAGGAAGAGGCTGTGTTTGACGGTCCATGAAACCTTTCCGCACAAACATGTAATGCTGTTATAAATTTGTGATGTATGTGATATGCCTACCTGTTGAGTTCATACATTTTACAACATAGCTGAATTTTTACATGATGGGAGAGATGTCGAGATGTGACTTTGATAATAAATGGCAATGACAGTACTTCAATTTCACACTAATTTAAGCTGTGCTTCTAGATTGAAGCAGAAAGGGTAAAAATTTGAGAAGCATACGGTACAAGTCAATCTTGTGGTTTCTGGCAAAGAAAAGCGGAAAAGATGAGTGAAAAACTCAGTTTTGTTTAGAAAAAAAAATCGAAAATTTCATTAATCTCAGGAACATCCGATGCCACTTAAATGATAACTTTTCTGACTGGGTCTGTACTTCTTTAAAAAAAAAATAGGCGACCTTTAGAAAACGGAATCATAGTCAAATTTAGCTTGGTTGTAAATTTAGTTTTGTCATTTAATGTTAATCAATTAATTGATTGGCACTTAAAAATAGAATGGTAAAATCACTAACAATGTTTTCATTCACTTAATCATTTCAGTGAGAACAATGCATTGAATTGCACTGCATTGCGTGATTTGTGTACCCTTCACTACCATCATCATTCTTCCTTTTGTACTTTTTTAAATTAAAGCCAGACTTGACATCAGCTTAAGCTCAAATCTGTTTTTTTATTGCTATGGTTACATGGTGACACACAGCCTTGATGACAATGACACCAGACCGACAACCAAAATGAGTGTAGTAATCTGAATGAATATTATTACCATTTCAATTTCGTACCTATTTCCTTTCTTCATTCAGAAATTTTTGATTGTTTTGAGATGCAATGAGGATGATGATTGCTCTCGACTGATAGGGATTGTGATTATTATTGCCAAATTATAGTACAAATTCATGTAGGTGCATTTGAGTAAATAACTCATTTTTGCAAATAGATAGGGAGGAGAAACCTCGAAACCACAACAGTAACAGTCGTCGTCGTCATCATCATCATCATCGCATAAACATTATTTGATATTGTAATTACAACATGCATATAAGGAGGTTTAATTTTAAATTCTAAAATCATTGCATGGTTTAAAATAAATACATCTTATGTGCATAGGTATACATATGTATGCATTTATGTTTCTTAAACCTACTATTATTTCAGGCAAGGAATCTACTTCAATTGTTGTTGCACCACCATTATCATCATTATTATCATTTTCGTTACTCCATTTAATTTGCATTTTCGGTAGCAGCCAGCAGCATTATAAATAGAATTCCATTGTTTGCATTCTTTACTCAATTTTAAAGTTCATTCCAATCGTTTTTACTTTTCTTCTTGCTTTTTTTGTGCCGAATGACTGACTGCGTCTTTATTCTGTGCTATTATTATTCTGTCCAACTTAAAAACGCAAGTAAAAAAATAGTGCATGTCAGTAACCCAAACGCAGCAGTTTGCATATTACAATTATATTTATACAAATGTTTTGAATAATAACGCAGCAAATGAATTAACGTCGACTTGGTTATTTTTGGTGGTGCCAGGCTTGGATTTCTGTGTCAATCAGCATTATATTCAAATACAAAGAGCAAAAAAATCAAAATATAATCAGATTTAGCAAACTTGTCAGCTCAGACCACTTAATATATTTTCGTTGAAAACCATGAAATCAGCACATTAACAACTACCACGGCCAATAGCGCAATGAATGGTTATAATAACGTTCCATTTTTTATTTAAAATAGGTGACATTCAACAGTCATGCTCTAACCAATCAGCCTAATTTAATGTTGAGCTTTTGTAATTAAATTACTGATAACTGTGCGGTAACTTTGAGAGTGGGTGTGGTAGTAGCAGCGCGATAAAGTGTTGCGAAATCGATCCGATGTGAAGCTTTAGTTTTCGAACTGTTATTTCAGCATACTACTTTAGCGGTCTACATTTGATATCACTATCAGACTAAAAGATAATTGTGTAATAGGATTTTAAATATCATTTCAACTTGTATATAATTACTCTTGTACCAGAAATTATCTAAGGGTCATTTTAAGGGTTAAAATATTGTATATAGTGTGTAGTGTATTAAAATATTGCTTGCTTTTAGAAATTTTATAATATTTATTTACATAAGAAGAATTAGAATATTAGTATCCTCACTTTTGCTTCAACATAGTCAGTTTTATGCCGATTACAATTAACACTTTATCAAACGCAGCAATTATTACTACATCGTCATCATTCCAAAAAGTTAAACTATGTGCAACCCTGAAAAGTAAGTGTGTAGCTCTCGAGTTCATACAGAAAATTATAATTTGCATCTTGTCTTCATGCCAACAAATTGAAAATATAATAGGTACACATAGCCAAAAAAATAAAACAGTAACGTTTGTAAGTAATTTTGAAAATGGCCTACGATAATTATAATTATATTTATTTTTAATAAAAGCAATAGCCTTTCTCCTTGGCTGAGCTCCCTGCGTGCCTATAAATAAGTGTGAGTGTGCTTTTCGTTCCTTGCTCCAGATTACCTTGAACTAAATTTCAAAAAAAAAATCAGAATTTAAACACATTTCTACTTACTACAATCATCAACATCAAAATTCACTATATTAATACAACAATAACAACTTGTACTTTTTTGGGCTAGTACCAATTGTTTTTTTTTGTACTATTAGCCACTATCACCATTCCCTTTCAAGGAAAGTAGGCAATTACTCTGAAAAATTGGCTGCATTTTAATTATCATAATCACCATCATTAGTTATTATTCCTGTCTTACTTTTCTTCTGATCTCGATTCGATTTTAAGATGGACCAATTTTCGTTTTACACCTTAAAAGTCTTCCTCATCTTACTAATTGGTCAGTAGTAAAACGCCTCCTTGCTTGCAATGCAGTATTGCAAATTGCAATTTACCCGAGAAAAAAAATTGACTACGCAATTATTGTTGTGCAACGCAATTGAAAATAATTGTACGCATTCTGCACTCCACAAATTGAGTTGGTACGATACGAGTCGAGTGATAAAACGGAGGAGAGCATGATTCATGTTATTATTGTTACTGATCCTGTTAAAAGATAAGAAATGAAAAGAAAACAGTTTGATTTTTTTTATTGTTACTGTTTTTACTATTGCTAATAATTTTTTATCTAAACCGAATTAAACTGACCGAATGCAAGTTTCAGTTATAAATTATGTGCATGAAAAAGATATACAGAGAGAGAGAGAGAGAGATACAATAGGATTGTATGAGAATGTACTCACCTTTTTACTTTTCTTTAACCTTTTTGAAGTTAAGGCCTTTTTTTAAACTGCAAAACAATGAAATTGAAATAAGATCAGCAGCAGAGTTCAGTGAAGAAGGAAGACGATAAACTTACAATTTGAATTGTATTGGTGATCTGTTTTTTTCTCTGTTTAATGATAAGAGATGTTGTTGATGATGATGATGAAAGGTTGAGATTAGGTAGCTTCTTGTTAAACAAAAGTTAAATATTCAAAGAAAGTAAAGCAGATTCTCTTTTACCCTCTCTCTCTCTCCATTCTTTACAATTTTCGTGAGCACTCATGATTCATGATGACGAAGATAAGATCAGATGAGTACATGCAACATGCACTGATAAACACACGCATTTTCAATTTAAAACATGCAACCGTAGTAGCTGCAGCAGCACTACCAACAAATTCCACTACCCACACAGTTGCACACAGGTAGCGAAAATCAAACGGCGTAAGCGTAATAATAAGCGTAACATTTAAAACGTAATCATTCACCGTCAATCTTCGTTTTTTAAGCAAAAAAAAATCATGCCATACTTTAAATCTACAGATCAAAAACAGTGTTTATAAAAACAATATTCTACTGATCTTTTCAACACATCTTTTTTTGTTTTTGCTCTCACACAGCATACTCGACTAATCGTGTTCCGTTTTTATCTGAAAATATGCATATATTTTTTTCTTTAAAAAATCCCCACCTTTGAAAGTCCCCTTCTCCCTTGAGGCACCACAAAAAAAGAACATATATTTCTCTTTTTAAATTTTTATCAAATGTCGAGACAATCCTTGCAATGATATTTGTTTGTATCGATACAATTTTTTTTTGCGAAATCCTTGCATTTCACTGAAACGTTATTTATAGCCTTTTTGCTCCAATTTTAAAATGCATACTTAATTACCATTGTTTTTGTGTTCATATGATATGGGTTGGAATAAAAGTGGTGAAGGAACGAATGGCACTTGATTGACGAGCTAGACAATTCAAGAGACAACATTAACTATGCACGCACGTGACAGTTTAAGTTTAAAACCAAATCAATGTACTTAGACAAATTTTATTTCAGTATGCTAATTAGTTGGTTGCACGGAAATGCGCAATTGATACTTCAACTGACTTTTTCTTTTAATTTTTGTATTATTTGTCTTTCAAGATTAAAGAGCCAATCCCACAAAAACAAAATGCTCTCAATTAAAACAAATGCCTACATGCATGCCAGCTACAAATCACAAATCACAATAGTTATCCTTTAGTACGCTTTGCTTTAGGGAAGATTTTATACATTGATTGTCGCAAGGGCTTATTAAGAAATTTAACGTGATGTCGTGATTGAGACAAGGGAACAAATATATAGAATAAAAGATGCAACAGAAATGCATGCAGTATTATATGCTTACATTGTTATGCGTGATGGTAAAGTTTAGAAGAAAAAAGTGCAGCCGAATTAGAATTCAAGAAAGAAAAGAACAATGAAATTCCTTAACTCAAACTCTATTGTTTTTTGTTCAAATTCACTTCATTTCATCAGTCCGTGACATATGGCTTGGTGGTGCCTACAGAAAGTGAGTCAAATCAAATAAGTCAATAAAAACACCACACATTTAATTCAACATTAGAAAATAGAATGAATGATGGTTGGTGTCTGGTTGTCTGGTATTTTGAAGCAAGTGTTGCTCTTCCCAAATTCAAAAATAACTCAACACAAAAGATATAAAGGATGACTTGAGTTGTCATGCATTTCTGTACACGTGTATGATTCTAAAAGAGAGAAGAGTAGACGAAATTAAACGAAACGAAATTGGTCTATAATTCACTTTTCTTTCTATTATCTCCTCTTAAATTAAATTACTTTTTAATGGACTTTACTGCAAAAAAGGTACTAAATCTACTGATTGACTACTACTAATTACTGAGGTTAATCGTGCCAAATGCTATTTGACTTTTTATGGCAAATTTAACGTTAGTTATTAAAAGTCAGATTTAATCTTTATCTTTTCATTAGCAAGTACTCAATTTTAACAAGGCAGATTAGTCAACACATTAATTGATAATTATTTTACAATGTACAACCACAAAATTATTAGTTTGAGCTGCACATACACAGTTACATTTACACTGCTTTGTTGTCGTGGTAAAAGTTTCAAAGATAGTAGAATTCATCTACATTCACCATTGCATTGATCCAACATCACCACCACCCTATTTTGACATTGAGTAAGTCACATTGACAGAAGCCAGCAGTGTCATCCGTGAAATCAGAATTTGCAATCCTATCGCCACACGCTGTTTTTTGTCTTATTTTCATGAAAAAAAAAATCTCGTTAAGCAGAACCAATACGTAAAACATATTTCTTTTTAAAAATATCTCTGTGGCTTTTGGGTAATGCTTGTAGTAAGTAGCAGCAGCTTGAAAAACTCCCAGGTCGGGGGGATTTTGTATAGTTTTCATATTTATTCAATTCAAAAAACATTTCATTTACGAGAGTTTCAGGCATAAAAACGAACGATTTAACGAACTAAATACTTGTATTAAACGTGCGATTCCACCGGTTTGCAAAAAAAAATTAAGCATGGTTTTTCCTTGGGAATCGACCGATATATTTTTTTCATTATTTTTAAGCAGCATGCAAAAATATGCAGCTTAAAAACGGTACATGAAAACCCATTTATCAGGTTGAAGCGTCGTTTTTGTTGGTGCTGATGATGTGCCTGTTACCACTTTACCTCTTGCTTGGATGCTGTGACTGTGGTTTATGTTGATTTTTACGATGATGATGACTAAGACGATAACATGATCATCTTTGAAGAGAGGAAACAGCAATAAAAACAAATGAGCATTTTAACGTCATTCAACGTTGGACATATTTTATATTTTTACGCTTTTAAACAATTTTTATGAGTTATACATATGGCAGGTTTTTTTTTTAATTTCTTCGCTTCGGAAAAAAAAATAGGAAATCGAATATATACCATACTTTATCATCATTTTCCTCTGATTTTTTGTGGAGCTAACACCCTACCATCTTTTGCTCGCAAATATTTTAAGTGTCGAGTACGCAGTTAAATAAGTGACTCCACATGCATTTATTTTTGTTACGCATAATATAATTATTAAATTACAAATCTGAGAAGTATGAATGTAGCAACTAGATAATTGTGTCAATCAGGCCGTGACGGTTGAAGTAAGAAACTTCAAGAAAAAAGCCGAAGAAAAAATAAAACTGTGACGCTGGGACAAAAATAACAGTCAAGTGGTGCCAGTGCAGTGGTGACATAGTCTCGACTGTTTTTATTTTATTTTCATGCTTCATTGTTGTGATTGTGAGGGTGCTAGTAAATGAACTGGTATGTGTATGACTTAAGAGGTTTTCATAATGTTCGGGTAACTTAACGATGACATGGGAATTTTGTTAAATCACCAAAATTGGAAAATGAAGATGTCATTATAATTTTTTATTGCTTGTAATGTGTGTTATGGATACATGCATACTAATTGTATGTATGTTTAAAATGCACCATTTTGTTCAAGAAATTTATGGCTCCTTTTTTACGAGTGATTTTGTCGAGCATAATTGGCTAAAGCGCTGTTTCGTCTTCTTCGTGAGCAACTCATAAAAATGGAAAAGGGCGTTTATTTAAGTTTTCCATAAATAATTTTTGTCGTTTTTATTAGAAGCACGTTTTTGAGTTGTGTGTTACTATTACTGTGACAATCAACAAATGCTAAACTATCAAGAAATACACGGATGTTTGATGCTGATGGACTTGCGAAATAAATTGAAAAATAAGAGAGAGAGCTCAATAACCTTTTTTTGTCTTGAATCTTTCAAAATACAAAAATAGAGGGCGGCATAAATTATTTCTAATACCAACTTAACTAAAATGTACAACAAATTTAACTGTCAGGCCTTAAAAGTACTGGTTTTTACGTAGCAAGCCATTTTTACTTGCGTAATAATTAGAAAATTGATACTTACTTTTTAGTCCTTTCATTTAAAAATACATCAAGTAAGTCCATTGTTTTATTTTAATTTATGACCGGCGTAGAGACAGACCACTCAAGTTGATCATTGATTCAAAATACCTTACAAAATCAATCACCATCAATATCACTAAAGCATACAAACTCATAAATTTCAATTAGGAAAAAAATCAAAGGGGTACCTAACTAACTATAAAACCCTCAATAGATTATCTTTGCATAAACTGATAATTAACTGATTTTAAACAGTATGCTTGTAAGTAAATAAACAACAATAAACAACAATTATGTTACTTAAAGAATTTAGTAATCTTATCTAATAGCTTCCTATAAATAAAAATAGGAGTTGCAAGTGTTTGCTTGCGCACATGTAATTTTGATTTTCAATTGAATTGAATATTTTACTAATATTTGTTGAACGTGAACGGGCTACTTATTAAACATTTAAGTATTTAAACAAAAACGTAGGTATATAAAATATGCGGAACGAACATAAAAACATGATTAATAATAATAATGTGAGTAATTTTGAAAGTATCCAAAAAAAAGTACTCCACACATAAAAAAGGGGTCCATCATGCAAAACGAGAGCCCTAAACAATTTTTAACGAAGAAGGAAAAAAAATGGCAAAATAAATAAGCTGAATACAAGAGCATTTCATGTGCAAATATTTACGCGTGCAAGTATTTATTTATATACATTTTTTAAAGCTATTAAGTTTTTAAGGAAACAGAGATTAAGATTGAAAGGCAGTTTAAAAGTGTAACTGGTTGGGTGTGAATGCACTTTTTTATAGACGCCATTTAAATGGTCGTTTTTAAAAATTAACATTTAAAATTTCTATTGTGCTTATTTTTTTCTGTAGATTGAAAGCAGGAAATATAAAATTCTTGGTTGTGAAATGGAGACCCGCCGATGGAAATAATCAGAACACAATGATTGCTGTCAATATTTCAAAATAATAGTTTAGCGATCACCAATGGTGATTCACCATGACGACAACCTAAAATTAACCAAGAGACTCGTAGTTTACTCTCACCCTTTTTCAGACATAATTTCCCTCTTTGTTAGAATGACTGACTGACTTTACGTTTTTTTTACTAACGTTCAAACTTTCGATTCCGACAATAACCAGTGAAGTAAGTCGTCGTAAAAAGTGATCAATGAAAGTGAATAATATTTTTGACAGGAATGACGGCTGAAGAAGATAAAGAAAGGGTTAAAGTAAAGTATTTTATTTGTCTGTTTATTAGTGAGCGGTAAGGAGAAAGCTCAATAAAATATCAATGAAAGTGTAGTAAAATAGTTGCAACAAGCAACACAAAAGACGAAGAAGAATAACCAACCAGCCAACCGCAAAATTAACCAAGTCATCATGACAAACACAACAGCAGAAGCAGTTGATGATACGACAACGAACATAATCATCAAGCCTTACAGCAGCAGTTTGAATTGCTCACTGACTTTTCGTCGAAAACAACGGAAGCGTGTACAGTTCCTCCACTCATCAAACCCAGCCAAAAGATCTGTATACGCATTTTCATTTCTTCTGCTAGTCTTCTCCGTGCTACCATGCTCAGTACTATGTTTCAATTCCGGCCAAGTGGAAACTGTACCCGGTAGCATTGTGGCGGCACGTAACCCTCGACCTTTAACAGGTCCCTCATCACCCACAATAAGTGGGGGAGGAAGAGCACCCCCAGCGGGAGACAGTAGAAGCGCCATTTTAATGAAACTGACCTCTCCACGCCGTGAATTCGGAGGGCACGTTTACGACCCCAGAGATCAGTCGCCCATCGCCAGTGACTTGTACGCTTTCAGCAGATCTACAGAAAGTGAGCAAGTTCAGCCGGAGAACACGAATGCGCGTGCACCCTTTGTCAGATTTCCTACCATTTCCTCTCCATTTAGCAGCGTTGCAAGCACTCACTCAAGTGAAACGTTGCAGCAATACCAGCGCCATCAGAAGTCAACCAAGAAGCCGTACATAAATTACCGTACCACCAAAGCGCCACAGCAGAAGGGGCACACAAAGCCATTGTCCCAGTCAGTCTCAGATATCCTTGCTCAACAGACTCCTCGGGAGGAAGGATCCTCACTGTTCACCGGAGATCTTGAGGAGGACCTCCTTGACTCATATTACACGACTACAGGGAGCGATGATGATGCCGCTGACATGCTCAGCAGTATCGATGTCGACAGTGACAGGTATAACAGCCAACAACTTGATGATGATCTCTTTGAGAAACAGACCGCAACTGTAGAAGATGCTTCTTTTTCGTCTGCCACTAACAAAAATAAAAGTAGAGGTAGTAACAGTAAACATTCTGGTAACCATAGTTACAACGCTACATCTTCGGCTCTGAGCAAGCCAACGTTGTTACCTTTACCCGCAAACTATTTGAGCTTGGCAACCTTTAAGCAAATTGACAACACGGTGGAAAAGAGTAGCAGTAATATTTTGAGTAGAATTGCTAATTTTTGGAAAAATAGAACAATGAATAGTCGCCATAATAGCAGCAGTAGCTTAACTAGTAATAAACGCATAACTAACAAGATTAACGCTGTTGACGGTGGTGCTCACAATAGTAACAGTATTAATTATACAAAGCTTGCAAGTGATAGCAGTAGCATTGACGCTGACCAAAGTACTCATAATCATAACCACGATAATAATGAGGAGACTGATAATATTTCTATGAAAATTACTGATCATCAAAATGATAACAGAAGCGGCATCATCCGTAGTCATCGAACCAAGAACAGTAACAACAAAAACAGTCGCAGACAAAGTGAGAGTAGTAGCGCTCAGCAACATAAAGAGACGTCGTCACAGCCACCAAAGTATATATCCATTGAAGACGTTGACGGAGGGACGATATTTGGGGGTGGTGCGAGCAATCAGTACCTAAGCTTAGATGACGATGAGGATGGGGACTTGGGGGTGGTTGGTGAGGAGGACTTTGTTGGTGGAAGTACAAAGGAAGATGAACACACTGTTGGGACCAAGACAACAACAACAAAAACGCAATCATCTTCAGGTAAAGATGACGACGATCACCAACGAAACCATGACCACCAGCATTTAAGCAGCAGTAGCATAGGCGCCAGTGTGGAGGATTACATTGCAAGTGAAAGCTCTGCAGGAGGCGAAGGAGCAGATTGGCTTGACGATGTTGGTGGTGGCGATAGTGCGTTGCATTCATTTCATGACGATCTTTTTCACCCAGCCACCACCGGAACAATCACTGCAGTCATTGAAAACATTCCTAAGAAGGATCTCATGAGTAGTGGCAGTAGCAAAATTGAGCGTGTTCAAAAAAGTGATAGTGCCTCAAAAAATAGCAGTAGCAGCAAACCCAGTGGGGTTCCTTTCATTATTGGTGGAGGCACTGCACCTTCATCATCATCATCGTCGTCGTCGTCAAGGGGCCAAGTAAGAAAAGCAGAGTCAGATAAAATCTGGAGTTCAATAGACAGCCACTTTGGAAGAAATGACTTGATCGAGTCAGCCGAATCACGGGAGGAAACTGCAGCAGCCAGTGATCAAGACTACTACTATTACGGGATGACGATCGGCGGTTTTTTGAAGAGAGAACTGTGGACGATTCCACTCTTCGTTTTGGCCTCACTCAACATGATACTCATCATTTTGTTTGAAGTGTACGTTCTTTGCAGGGCCAGGGGTACTTCAAGGCGTCATCTGTTTTTAGGACAAATGCTCCTTTTCGGATTATTCCTTTGCTCCTTCTTGGCACTGATGTTTGCTGTTCATCCGTCAATCGTTGGGTGCTTTGTCGGAAGACTTGGGGTGGGCATCACCTACAGCTTGATATTCTCCGTGTTGATGGTGAAGTGCGTTTTCCTCCTCAGCTTGGATACGGGCGTCTACCTTCCAACAAGTTATCAGGGAATTTTGCTATTTTTCGCTGTGGCTGTGCAAGTTGCCATTGATAGCCAATGGGTGATCATGTATCCACCGTTTTTGCAGGTAAGCATTTCAAAATTAGAAGATTTTATTTTATTTTAAAAGGGAAAACTACAAAAAAAATCCCTTATTTCTACGTAATCATCGCCATGTCCTCATATATCTTTTGAATAAGATCTATTATTTGTGCGGTGGTGCATATCCGCCTACACACATAAAAAAATTGCAGTCTTGTCATTAGTTATTAAACCGCCACTGCGACTGCACTACTCTAATTTGGTGTATTATGTTACCTACACGCCTTGGCATATTACAGATTACACGCAAGTTACTTCATCATTTCACACGCACAAATCACATCATCATTTTCATTATAGTATACACAGCATAAAAAGTCAGAAGCTCATATTATATATATGTATGAACATCACATGTACAAATGACAGAACACCGTTTTTGTGATAATTAAAGATTATCATTGCGTCTTCGTAAAACATGGTACAGGTGGTAAAAAAACTGTCGTTGTCACATGTTTTGTTACACATCGCAATTTCGCTGTAATGTTATTGCTTTGATTGTGCATTTTTTTGACTACTTTACTTGTTTGCATGTAAATTTACTTTCTAGAGATTTTGTAAATAATGCATAGAGACAGACGTTAGTATGAGATGATGATGATAATTTATCATGTCCCACAGTACAGTACATAATACATCTGCAAAATATCAAATTATTTTATCATTTAGGAATATTTTCGTGAATAAAATAATATCTCGTGCATAAAAATATTTAGAATATAAAATAAGCAATTTAGAAGAAAATGTGACAAGATTTAAATACGTTTCATGTTGCCCCAAAAACTAGGCTGTAAGAATGCACTTTACAAGTCGCTTTAGCTAGGTAAAATCGTGTAACCTTGCTGACAACATGATTTTCATAGAATGACTGTGCAGTAATGATGATTATCAAGAAATAAAGTACATAATAAAATGCAACACACGACCAAAATGATCTCGTTTAGTAACGTAATGAGTTTTAATTTTGTCACGACCTTGAAATCATAGAGCTGCATTTATTTTTGCTAACTTTGTCAATAATGTTACGTTTATGTTTTGGTCACTAGGTTACAACACTACTGCACTGCAATTATTATATAATAAAAAAATATATAAGTATTTACATAACAATGTTTTTTTCTCATGAAGACGGTGGAATCCGGTCGATCCGTTTTACTTCAATGTGGAACATCCTTTGTGCAACTGTTGTACTCGCTGTCTTACGTCGGATTTCTAATTCTGATGGTTGGTTTTCTTGCTGGGCGAGCAGCGTACAAAGGCGTTGTTGAAAATTACAGGGAGTCGGTCTATATCCTAATTACGGCGGTTGTGACTGTGCCTGTTGCTCTAAGCTGGACTGTTGCCGGGTGGATGTTGCAGGTACGTTGCAGCAGTAGCATTCGCTGAAATACAATTTTTCTGGGGTTGTACAAAAATATAGGTACATATTTCATTAGTAAGAGTTATAATAAGTGTTTTTATGATGACATGAATTACAGGGAAGACATCAAGATGCGTGTGTATCTTTCGGTTTGGTGGCCCACAGTCTGACTACCTTTCTCATCATGTTTATGCCAAAAGTAGGACTGAACATTATTAAATTTAAAGGATTAGTCTTCTTAATTGTTATGAATTTTTTTTACATATATTTTTTAAACTGATGTCTTTTTTTAATTTCTAAAGGGACGACAGCTGGCATCATTGGACAAGGAGGCAGTGTGCTTTGACGACCAAGAGGACCAATGCTCTGGGTACTCACCATCATTTTTCCATTTTAAACCCACAACTAAGAATTACAAAACAGCTTTATGGGGTGGTATGTTCTCTCACACAAAAAAAAATCAAGCACTCTTTGCAATTTACTTGGCTTTCTGCATTAACAAAATAACTAATATTGATGTTACATGTTTGAAGACTAAAATTCTTTTTTTTTGTGTGTGTCTGATTTGACCTAAAAATAGACGGAAATCTTTACACAACATTAGAACCGACCGTTTCAACCATCAATCCAAACGTATTCTTCCACAGGAACGATTTTCACTCCGGAATGATTTATTGAGAAAGACGCTCAATGAGAGCCTCAAAGAGAAATTGGTATCGCAGGATTTATGATAATTACAGATAATGCTGGTTTTACAAGTATTGTAAAATCTGCAGTTTTTTATGTACATTCAATAAATATTTTAATTATACATAATAGTATAGCTGTCCGCTGAGTTGATATGAAAATACGTATTTTTTAGGGGGAATTTGTATAGATAGCGTTTTTCTTAATTTTTATAATGCGAAGAAATTGAATGGGAGTCCCTCCAAAATCAATTTTGATGTTTGAATCCACTGAACTAAGTTTATTGTTGTTGTAATGCTTATAAATTGTAAGATATATTTTAGGTGTACTGATATAGTGACGGTAAAAAAATTAAATACTGAGAAGCTCGTTGTACCTTATAAATTACGACTCATCAGAAAATTACAGAGTGTATAATTACTCCATATATTATTTTTAATGATACAAGAAAAGCTTAAAATAAAATAAAATCTCATGTTGCTCCTAAAACTCCATCATTGCAAACAGAAAGGATCTTTGCTCATTTGACATCGGTACTCATCTTTCTGACTTTTAACTCTTTTTTGGCAGTAATCAGTTTGTTTTGTTTTTCAACTGAACATTTATAATGACAAAAAGGTCAAAGATTATTTTGCATGGTATAAAATTCTTCAAAATATTAAAATGTTTTAAAAAACTCAAATCATCTCAACTTATTTCTTTCTAAATTTAATTTGGATATTTGATATAAATTCAATATTCACGCATGTACATGTACATATCTACAAGTATTGCATTGTTAGCCAAAGTATTTTTTCACAATAGCAGCGCCCCATCACAACAATTTCAAGAAGCTTCTCATTGTCTGCTAGTGGCACAACTGGGTTCAAAAAACTCACCAGAAGAGGGACATTGTTTTTTTTCTTTTGCTTCTAGATTTACTTTTCGCCAAAAAAGCCAAACACCGAAGGCAAATCCATTGTTCACTATTTTTAATATCTTCATATCATAAATTTTATCATGCAAAACGGCCTTGCTAAAAAAAACAATAACTTTCCCGTCGAATCACAATAACTTTTAGGACACAATGAAAACTTTAATTAAAGTTTTTGCTAATAAACACAACCCGAATTTTATGACTGACCCGAATGGCAAAATAACTTTCCAAAATTTGATACGTGTCAGTTTTATAAAAAAAAAATATGTACCTATTTTAGGCCAACTCAAAGGACAATATCTTGATAATTCAACCCATAATTCTTTAAATCTAAACAAAGCAGCATGAAAGAAAATGCGTCAGATTTTAAATGTTACATTTTGGAAGTATACCTTTTGATGATAATGCCTCCAGCCTTGTCTCTTGCATACAATTCCATTATCATGGATAGTAAAAAAAGCTCAAATGGAAAAGCTTTGCTCTCATATAAAATCATTTGACATCCAGTAATTAAAATTTAATCAGATATTATGCTTATAAATTACTCTCTCTCTCTCTATTTATAATAACTTACTGATGCAAATATCAATCAATAAGTATCTGTAAGCAAATCGAAGACTTACAAAGAAGCAATGGAGCAGCGAGCAGCAGATCGCTGTGATGGTTGACGATTGTATAGGTACTAACAAAATGACGCGTTTGCATTTTTACTGCCAGCATTTTGCATCCTGTTTATTGATCAGCATGACGATAAAAAATGAAACTTGTTGCTTGACTTTGCCTACCTGATGCTCCTTGTTGGCTGGCCTGGCTTGAGTTGATTTCTTTAGAGAAAACGACCAACGCCCATGATTTGATTTCATAGTTGAGCTTTTAGTGTTCGCTGTTTGCTCTCTCATCTCTAGACATCTCTGAAGAACTATTCAAAAGCATTATAATAATGCTAAAAATTGCTACATTTTTCATACTCTTTTTATCATTACAGTTTTACAACTATGATACTAAAAATAAGGTCACCTCCCCACATATTTCTTGCTTCGAGAGAGCAACAATGGAGAGATAATTCAGCCAACCACAGCTCAGTACAGACAGAAGAGGAGAAGACAACAATAAATGTCTTAACACCGCACCGGCCGGCGGCGAAGGAATTACGATACTCAACGGTGGTGTTGATGATGATAATGATGGCACATGTACCAAACCACTTTTTAAAAAAATCTGTGGATACTGTACAACAATGCCGGGGATTGTTAGTGGCTCTCTGAGTATATTGGTAGTAAAAATGTCAAGTGCAACCACCACCGTGTATGATAATTACACGCAAATTAAGCAAACTTTTTTTTTGCTATCGAATGCAAAATCGCCCCATCATTTCATTTAGCTGTCATAATCTACACATGCATTTAATGGGAATTTTTCTTGGGAAATGCTACAAAATGCAGCGTAATGAGTGCATTTCAGGTTGTTTATTTAAAGGGCTTGTCTATTACTCAGAAAAATGGTAATGATTATTTATGGAAAATAAGCTGAGCACTGAACAAGAAGAGTGTATTGACCTATGTTCCTTCCTCTCTCTTGTTACCCATTGCATTCTACTCATTCCTTCCTACCACAACCATTTTTCCTATTTTAGAAGTTTTCTGACTCAACTCAAGTCTCTCATGAAATGTCTCAACGGGAGTACACCATATTAACAACCACCATTATCGATAAAGTGTATCGTATAGAAATGTGCATCAGATTTTTTAAAGATGTGAAGTGAAGGTAACGTGGAAAACAGGACAAGACAAGAAGGAAAAGAGTACATTGATCCTAATTGTTGGTCTGATTTTCTGAAATACATACAACACCAGAGGGAGCATACACGTTTTAGTTCAATTGCAGTAGTAATAATGCAAGCAATATATATGTGAATTTTAAAGTAGCCATGGTTTAGGTCACAGTCACCTCACTGCATTATCACCACACCTTTGCATTATTAAAGGTCTCCTTGTAGTTGTGCATTACAAAACATGTATGCATTTCTTCATGAATGATGACAGATAGAGACCGTACGAAACTGAGTTGTCTGAAGGAAGATGGAAAGGACAATGAGATTATAAAATAGACCTAGGCAATTTCCAGAACCCTTGCTGCTAAATATGAAATAGTCCCAAATTACCTGGTAACAAGAAAATTCTTGTCTTAGGCTTGCTTGTAAGTAGATGCAAATGGTTTAAATTGTCATGCTTTGGTGGATGTCATGTAATAAAAATGTACTTTATGGGTAAAGTACATCCACGCTGTACAATTACATGATAGGTTAGTGCTACCGTAAGAAAACGCGACACACACGAGGAAACCCCAAAGCGAGAACGTAAAACAGAAAATGATTTTTCATCTTTCCAACATTCCCATTGTTGAATTTTCTTTACGAAATTTATGGATCCAGTATTCTTCATCGTTTTATGATCAAAAAATGAACCTTTACCCTGGACAATATATATTTGTTCATTGATCCTTCATTTTAATTTCATGCTCTTTTTCTTCTTGTGACCGATGAACATGCATTTATATTTCATACCTTCGTAATCAAATCAACTAGCCTTTAAATGAAAATGCTGAATGAAACGAAGGATAAAAAACCTTGAGATTTACACAACAGCTAAACAATCTTAGGTCTGCCTGTAAAAAGGATTTCTCCTCTAAGGATTCCTTTTTCCTCCTTTCATAAAGTTTCTTTTGAATGAGAATTTCTTGCGATAAAATTTAATTTACAGAATAATAAATACGTATTCATTTCCCTCAAAAAATACTACACATTATTTAGCAGAGTAGAAGTGGGATCCCAAAAAGTTTTCTGCTTGGCATACTGGCATTATTTTATTACTGTAACTGACATGTGTACGTTTGTACGTTACAACGAATCTTTATTCCACTTTTCTTTTGCATCTCTTAAAAAATTGTATATTATTATGGTCTCCCGTTTTTGTGTAAATGTACAAGAGAGAAACACACAACATATCAACATCACTTGAAATAACAAGCAAGTTTTGTCATTTTAAAGCGTACTTTCTACAACTTCAACTCTTCGGGTGAAACTTGGGAAGAGTAGACTAGACTACTACGCAGTATTAAAAAACATATCTCCAAAACCCAAAATGTGGTTCACCTTGCTTTGACTCATACTCTCACACTCCACACACTCGGTACACTTTGTTACCAGCAGCACATCATCATCATCATCATCACCATCTCTAAAATATCGATAATATTATGAGACCAAAATCCTAATATTATTATTTTGCCGTTTGCAAAACTGACAATTTCAACTTTTCACCATTCTTTCTCATGTTCCTGTGTACACACTACACACAAAGCAGCAAAATGTTCAATGCAACTTTTGCCGTGTTTCTATTTTTCAAAGAAAATGTTTATTTTTTCTTTTCTTTTGTTGTTGTATTCAATTTCATTAATAAAAGCTTCGTTTACTTTGCGCAACTACTGCACTAGCTTGACTGACTGCAATTTTACGTAAAGAGTGCAACACTGCCAAAAAAATGTGCATTTTTGCAAACATATTTTCCCTCTGAATAAAAAAAACTTTTCATGTGAACACTAATGTGGAGGGACGACGAATTGAAATGGTAAGCAAGCAAAACACATTGAGACGATTAAAGTCGTGTGGTGAAGCATTTATTCACGTAGACAAACTGCAAAATAGCATCTCAAACTAGATTCAAACCGAGGACGATCAAACTAACGAATATAGATTGTAGATTTTTATAACAAGTTAACTAACGACCTTTGTGTTGGACGATAGACAAAACTTGGTACATAAAATTACTTTTTTAGGCTGTCTGGCGATAATGTTGACAATCTATTTCAAGATGCCATGATGCCACAAGTGGTTTTGCACGTTTTTGTTATAAAGCAAGGCTTGAAATGCAAACTTGAAATAAATGTAATTTGTCGCATTTATCATTAATTAGCTTTTCCTTGGGCAAGGAGGAGAGGTGAAGATATAAGTTGTATTTGCTTGGGTATCTTAACATTCAGTGTTGGATTTTTATAAAAACACATCCATTTATACAAAAAAAAATTACAATGAACTGCTTAAAAATGTGAAGAATCGTCTAGGTCATCATTTACTTTATGAAAATAGATTCTAAATAATAATGTATCCTGATAAGTAAATTTTGTGAACGATATCTGGAGAACTATGACTTGTATGAAATGTTCGCATCGCATGTAAAAAGCATACCTACTTATATTCATTTGCAAGGTTGTCGAAAGGTTAGTAATTTAGAGCACCGTGTGTGCGGTGTCGGTGCATGGGTTGATGGGTTTGTCTTGTCCTGTCTTCAAGATAAACTAGGTAATCAAAATGTCTGTGTATGACGAGTGCTTGAAGATAGGTATACGTAAAACCTTTATTTCATTAATTTACATGAATTAGTTACTATTTTCCAGTTCTTTAACTTATCACCTTTTTATTTTAAAAAAACGTATGTAGGTTGGCCGTCATTCATTCTAGTCAGGAAGGTTTAAAGGTTGTCTTTCATTAGCTCCATTCATGTTAGGTGTGCAGTAGGTAAAGTTTATGGGATTTGCATTTTTATCATAATATATCATTGTGCACTTTGACTTTAAGATTACCCGTTTTGCTGATGTTGATATTGGAGACTTTCAGTTAGAATAGCTAGTTCAGTAAAATTAGTTGAAGGTTAAAGGACAAGCTTCCTGGCTGATTCAGCAAAAAAAGTGAAACATTTCTCGGACTAATTCTTCACATTAAATAAAAAAACTGGATTTGATCAATTTAAGAAAAAAATCAATCAAAGGTCAACATCATCAAAAAAACTTCGGTTTAGAATACGTCATATTCCTCTCATCTCAATGCGCATCAGAGATTAACGTCATCTTGAAATTAAAAACCAGATCAGATGAACATCCTTCATGTAATGGCATGCCGTAATTTATTGTCACACTTTTTGTTACGCATTTCCTTCCAACATGTTGATAACTGACAATACATTATTATCAATCATTATACGAGCAGCCAGCTCAGCTATCCATGTGTAAAGCCACGTATGTTCATTATGGATAATAATATGTGCTTTGGCATTTCATCCAATTTACTTTAATGATTCTTAAGGTAGTCTGGCATTCAAGTCATAATAACACTACGACAATACTGAACCAATATAATTACTGATTATTGTCTACAGCTGATAAACTTTAATGATGTATGTATGTCACTTTTTCATATTTTATAGTAGTAAAAAAATATTGTCAGGTAGCGAGTTACTTTTTTAATAGAGACAACAGTGTAGACTTTTATTTTTCATTCATTTAAAAAATACATTATTATTATTATCACCATTACGTACATATATGGTTATTATTTATGACGCCACGAGACATTATCAGGGATGCTGCATCAAAGCGATTGATTATACATAATGATGACATGACCTGGCTTAATTCATTATTAATAGAGTTTACAGTAGCACAAATAAAATGTATTTATTCAAGAAAACGTATATATTTGATTTTAGTCCAAAACGGCAGTAGTGAGTGGCCTGATATTTCTGGTTGCATAGTAGCACCATAGCAGCTAGTAAAGCCGGCCGGCAAAATAACTTTATTACGCATGAAATCATCAAATGTGTGCAAATAAAAAAACGAGTTGTCTGCCTATTTGTACTTCTTGCAATGCAACAATGACTTTGAGAATCCACTCTTCAAGTATACATATTTTTGCACACCTGCACCAATCATCATGAGCACAGATAGGTACATAACGTTCACAACTCCTTTTTCAAAAAAAAAAAACAACTAGTATTGAATTCTACAATACAACAATATTATGGGGTTGAACTGGACCTATTGATTGTTCTTATGTTTAGTGGTATTCTTCTACCTACGCTAAATGATATAGAAGCTGATGTACTTACTAAAATACTTTGCATATTTACATAAGCTGATATAAAATATTGGTATGATGATAGCACATTATTGATGAGCTGTTTATTCGAAGCCGGCCGGCGTTGTTCAGCCAGGCCAGAGCCATCACGTTTAACGTTAAAGTTGTAACCATTTACAATGTATTTATTTTTTATATAAATACTTGATCTCAATCTCAAGTGCCTAAACTGGCACCACCACCACCACTGTTACTGCACTGATTGCAGTGAACAATTTTATCTGCATTTAAACTGAAGAAGATGACCTCTCAATCAAAAATGGCAAAATTCGAGTGACAAAGTATGCACATAATGATCTTTGGATTTGGATTGAAGGTGGTGGTGGTGTATTGAACATGATTAGTAACCTTGCTGACGCAATGCCCTGGCCTGGCCCTGCATAAATAAAAATGTGTACCCAAGTACATCACATTGACTTAATGGATTGCAGTAGATTGCATTGCAGTATGCGCGTGTGTATTTTTACGATCATCTTTTTTTTCGTTGGTTATCATGAAATAATAACAGATTAATATTAAAGTTACAAGAAAAAAGTAAAATGATAATCTTTACATTGGCATGAAATGACATCCAAAACCGTAGCCCAAATTTGGCTAATTTTGTTTATTTAAATTTTCGTGGTTTTTTCCGCATACGAATAAAGTTTTGGAGTACATTAGTTCATGACAAGATTACTGGATAAAACCAACATACATTGTTTAAACCGATAAATAAATAAAATGATTGATTGATGTTATAAAAAATAACAAGTACCTTGTCGTCAAAACTTTGTGATTGGATAATTACCAGAAATTTTATCGCACTGCTGCTGTTGTTGCGATGAACACTTGTGCACATCCATATTCCTAATTACATACATACATGCATGCAGAGCAGGATATTTTTAAAGCTGTTTTTCATACTCTATGCATAATGGTCGTTCAGGTACATTATTTTTCTGCTGAGTTGTCAAATTTTGTTAACTTTGATGTCAATTCCGTAAAAACGATTTGACGACATGATCACCATTAACATTATCATCATCTCAGCGTGCGTACAACGAGATTATATATAAGTAGTAGACACAGACATGCAGTAAAAAGAGAAGAAGATGTAAACTGAAAATAGTTTTTTTTGTTTATCTAAACGGCTTGTTTCTATGCAATTTTAATCATGTTGTTTTGCCCTAAATTCCCCCCAGCAGCGTAATCAAAAAGAGTGAATTTTTATGAGAGATCGGATCAGGAGATCAGAAAATTGAGCTTGTCAAATCGAATCGGTAAACATGAAGTGCACTGGATCCCAGTTATTTTAATCGGCTACCCTGTTGCTATACACTTTTTTAAGATGATGATAATATATGGTCATGTGAGGTTGGTTGATGAGGATTCAGATATTGATTTCATTTCCTTTAAAAACTTTCCATCAAAATGAACAAGTACTAGATAGACATCAAATTCAAACATGTAGTAAACAAGCATGCTAAATGCAAAATGCCAAGTTTCCTCATCAAAGAACCTTTTTATTCGTGTTACTTTTACGTGAAACCACTTGTAACTTGTAAACTTTGCTTGTCACTTTGTTTGCTGTACTATTGTAAACCCAAAAAAATACAAACTACAAAGAAGAAAGAAGGCCTTTCGCTTTACTATATACTCTAGTGCCGTAAGTTTTTGTGTACCATCAACCATCACCATCTTGTTCACATGTTGCTGTAATTTTTGTGTGTCACTTCTTCTGATCATTTTTGTGTAAGTTTGGGGGAAGACACTCATGAAACAAGAAAAAGGGAGATATTTGCATTTAGCACTTGCACATGACACATCATGCAAAACGAAGCTTATTTTAAGAAAATGTACTACATACTCACTTATGTGTCATTCTCATTCTCATAAGCAATATCCGAGAAAAAGAAGGAAACATTATTTTAGAAATCCAGCAACAATTATGGTCTTCCTGAGTTGAATGTTAGACAAATGGGTTACATGTTACATGCTAGTTGTGACTTAGGCCATATTGAAAGCATGATGATCTCAAATGTTCAATGTAAGTTACCAGACTAAGGTATTGTGGTTGATATTTCGAGAGAGAAATCCCTTTGTCTTTACTTCTGATTCTGACATGACATGCAAAACCTATTCATTCCCATTTTTTTACCTTTTATGTCGCTGATGTGCAAATGCGCATTTCTAAAAAAAATATATATCTGAATATATTTTTAAAAAGATAGCAGCACGTGTGGCGGAACGATACTGAAAATTTTATGTAGCAGAAACAACGCTACCCGGAAGAATGGATGTTTATCGACATTTTTTTATTATCTTTCACAACTCAGTGCTCTCTGTCAATTCAACATTCAACTCAATCAGTATACTTCACAGCCTTATTTGCATGTTATGTAGTTTGCAATTTTCAGTTTCTTCCTCCTTCCCATTCCCATCCTCCTCCTCCGCCTTCATGCTTCATTATACACTTTGTAGGAACCGACCAAGCCATATACATGCAAAAATTCAAACTTCTCCATATACATGCTAATTAGGTCCTCTACACTTCGTGTCCCCACAGAATGTGAAATTCTGTAGGAAGTACGGCTATGGCTACTTCAGTGACTAGTTTCACATTCCATTTTCATTCTATTTTTAGCAGGAAAATCTCCAGTTTTTAATGGGCTTGTAAATGACATGCTTCAATGCATGTTAGTAGAATAGCTAGTGCTAGTTCTGTAGTCAACTCCTCGCTTGATGATTGGCGATCAGATTATAATCTTCTTAAAAAAAGAATCTTTGCTCTAAGCAATAAAGCAAGTGAAGCGAGAAGGGACATCTGAAAGCAACCTCCTCTTCCTTCCCCTTCCTCCCGAAGGAATACGAAAGTGACACACTTACAAACGCTTTTCCTATATCAGTATGACATGGACTTTTGAAAAAATGAATGGGAAATGCACTATTTTTAACGTGTTTTTTTCCAGGCTAAAAATACACTTTCTTTCTTTTCTCTCATATTATTTGTGTGTTTTTTTCATGAATGTAGGCGTTTATTGCACGTACACCACCGCAGATATTACAAAAAACCAACGCAACGTTATAGCTAAAAGGCTTTGACACACACCACAAAAAAGACGACAAAAGTTTATTGCTAGATTGGATATGCATGTGTGTGCTCACAGTCTGTATTTAAGTATTGTATAATATGTGGAGTCGTGTGGTGTGCAGTAATATGTGAACGATAAAAGATTAAAGATCACACTTGAATAACATATATTATTATCATAGTTGCAGCATCTCTGTCAGAAAGGACGCTTTAAGTGCAAAAGAGCGTGATGAACATAGTCAACAGTGCTTGTGTTTTTTAGAAAAATACGCCTGCTAATAAAAATTTGTGGTATGTGCCACTACTACACTACTAAAACAGGTAGAAAGTCAAAGTATCAAGAAAATGCGTAGTAAGAAAATATTGGCCAAAAAATAAAATGAATGGGAAAAGTTGAGAATGGCATTTCTCTCTACAAACTATATATGCACAGTCCAAAAATGAAAACCAATGTTCAGGCCTGTCTGCTATCTCTCTTCTTGTATCAATCACCTGCAAAAAACTTTTGGAAGATGAAAATGAACACAGACACAAGAAAAAAAGTGAATCTACAAGAAATGAATGTTGTACAATCAGCAACAATGGAGAAACGGAGTCTTTTAATTGATCTTACATTTTGCTTTTTTGCATACCCGTCTCATATTATACACTTTTTCATCATACCGTGCATCCTTCTCTCGTTGTCATCATTCATTACATTACCATGCTTACAATTTACAAAAGTGGCATAATAATGTTTACATAGGTACTCCTCCTCTCGCTCTTGTTTCTTATGCTTTTTAGTTTTTGGTCTTCTCCAAACATCTATCTATTTTATTAGATTGAATACATGTTTTGCACTTTGCAGTATCATCGCCACAATATTCCACATTATTTTGCTGATTCCCCGAGTTTGATAAGCGTTTTTACATGGTATGTGAAAGGAGGCTAAAAAAATATACATCATTACATCAAGTTTAATACAGCATCCTGTCGTCGTGTTGCGAAGTATTTTTTACACACGCTTATTGCGAAAAAAACCATAATATTTTGCTCTTTTCTAGAGAAACTGCGCATATGACCGAAATCTCCAGTTTTTAGCGAACAACAATGGCCTATTATTACGATGCGATGAGATGCCATATGCCAGCATATTATATATCCTCTTATTAGAATTACTGCAACTTGACTTATTTTCAATTGTCGTCATTCTTGGAACTAAGAAGTTGTGTACACTCACCACGCTTTCCATACATTCGTTTCACCATTAAATCCAGTGAATGTTAGGCATGTGTGTGTGTATATATATGATGATGAGCGTACTTCTTCTTTGCAGCAAAATGAAAGAAAGATGCAAAAAAGTGGCATTACTGTACGCTTGCATGCCATGATGCCACAAATATTTTATTGTAGCTCGTCATTAGGTATACATATATGAAACCTGGTTTGGTTTGGTCCACGGATCATAGAAAGAAAAGTATTGTGTTTTTTTATGAAATAGCAAACAAAGAGATGCTGTTGGCGCTGGTGTTTTTTGTAGGGAGCATTGAAGGGTAAGAAAACGGGTTGGTGAGAGTGTGTTCAGTCTTTTAAGACGGAAAAGGATGAAAGCTTTTCATTGGACAGTGCTGCTCAAATATGAATATGGTGCACAAAAATGAAATACACTTTACCTCTGCTCTTACCACCATCACCATATCGGGAACAGGTAGAGAAGCAGAAATAGAATCCAGCAGAATAATTATACGAGTGAATATGATGATGATGACTATTATCTAATCTGTATCCAGCATCTTACTCGTTCCTTCACTTAATGCATTAAGTAGCATCTAATACCTATTCATATTACAACCTTACCTTAATTTAATCATGATCATCATAGCTGCATGCATAGTACCGAATAAGTTAATGGGTAGGGGACCATATCACGGACATAAACATATCTAAAAAATCATATTACGTTAATTAATTTGAAATTTAAATCGAATTGTATCGAAACCAATTTAATATACTTATACATTGACGTAGCAATTTCATATACAGCAACGTTTCCATTTTAACAAAAACACAACGCTAAAATTACCATCACCATCACTATCAATTAATGGAATGTTGGAAAATATTTCCAAAAAACGACAGTAATCATCATTCTATCATCATAACATGAAATACATACAAACCATAATAGTAATCATAATAATAACAACAAAACTCTGCTTTAAAACCAAATTTAATCATAATCACACCACGCACCACCACCAGACATCTTTTCTGTCCTGTCAAACTTCAGGATTAACTTTTTCGCAAAGCAAATACAAAAAAATACAACACATCATCAATAAACACGCTTACTTTTACTGCATGCATTCTGTATGCATGGTGCTGGTTATGATGCCGTACTAAAGTAATCATCTCTACACGTCGCCGAGATTCTTTTTTGTTCCCTAGCCTATCACTGATCACCTTTATGAATGATCTGATCAGTATATCGTCTATATTGTAAAAGTATTTGTATTTTATTGCTTTTGATATATATTTTATACATTTTATACAACATTTGAATCCACCTCATGTACTCCCAAATTCCCAACATCAAAATCTGGCAAGATAGAACTTTTGAGAGAGCAAGAAGACCGGCTCTTTTTCTATCTATTCCACTATCCTCTCCTTCTTACCTGTGTACTTAGTACATGCTGCATGGCATCATGCATGCTCTGTTGGGCAAAATGTGCTCAGAATATGAGTCGCTATTGCTGTTGCTGAGTGTAGTAGCCTTTTTCAAAAAAGAAACATCATCATCAGAAGATCATGTTCCCGTATCCCTTAAATACTAACTAAGCATTTTATGTATATACGGTAGCATGCCAAATATCAGTATGCCAATAAATGCGCAATATTTCAAGAAACCGGAGTGTACTATCAATTCGTTTGTACAGCGCTTTGAGTACATCGTCAGAACTAAAAAAGAACGAACGAACGTGTGTGTAATCCAATGCACTGCAAACATTGTGTGTATTGTCAGTATTGTGTCGCTGTGTAATATTATCTGGGCACCCTGTAATTTTCCAAATGGAAAACTGGTCTGTTTCTTCTGCTGCTGCTGCTGCTCGACGACAGACAGATAGAACTACTGCACTGACAGTACTTCACTTTTGCAATGCTTGTTGTGTGTGTGCACAACACACTGTTTTTTAGTTAGGCAACTGGCAACACAAGCTGCTTGCTAGCCAAGTTGGATTGTCTGGTTGTGTGCTCACTCTCCGCTGCTACTTGCAAGCTAGAGGACGTCGATTGAAGAACAAATTTTTTTACAGTGTACCTCGCTCGCTCGCTCTCAACCTCTCTTTCCCTACCAAAAACCAACTAAGTGCAAAGAGGACCACGTGGACCGACCCGACAGATCTGTCGGTTTTCCCAAAAGGTAACTGGAAACTTGGGGAAACCCTTTAATATTTTGTGTACCCTCAGATCAGGTCACGATAAGCTTCATTTTGGTGTCACATTTGTGTCAAAGTTCGAAAAACAAAGTGTCAAAATCGGCAAACAGATTGTGCACTTCGCTTTGGCATGCGGCGGTGGTGATGGACGTGCGTGGTGGGACGGTGTGCTGTGTATTTGAAAAAAGGTGATAGGTGAACATGATAATAATCAAATGATCTGCAAAGAGAATAATAACAGAACAGCTTTTATGATTGTTGGTAGTGCGTACTTATAGTTTTCTTGGCTGGCGCACATCGTTAATATACCAGCAGCTGCGTTTACTAGTAGAGATAGAAGTATAGTCAATAATAAAGACATTAAACAGACCATTAAAAGGAGGTAGCTTCATTTTCGGTGTTTTTATGGTCGATTTGAACTTGGAAGATTGTAATGACATTAGTGTCGTTATAATAATTAAGTGTTAATTAATTGTGTTTTGTTGTTTATGCTTAGGTTTTTCGGAGTGATTAAGACTCCGAGACAGTTTGGTGCGAGAGGAGGTGGCACCGTGACGTAATATTTACATTGTGTGACCGGCACTAATTGAAAATTTCTTGGAATCAAACAATTGTTTTTTTGAGTTGATTGTACTCAACTGTGACGACACTACTTGAGTGCTCATTTGTGGAGAAGTTGCCTCTCAAAATGGCAGCTGAAGTCCAAGAGTGGGTTGAAGGAGGTGGTGAGGTGGCGAAGAAGGTGGCATCCCAACAAGAGCCTTTGGTTGTGGTGCCAGCCCCATCATCTGAC
Source organism: Entomobrya nivalis (assembly GCA_034695485.1). Lineage (NCBI taxonomy): Eukaryota > Metazoa > Arthropoda > Collembola > Entomobryomorpha > Entomobryidae > Entomobrya > Entomobrya nivalis. The sequence goes on along the minus strand of JAQFZH010000113.1, from coordinate 20,627 downwards.
AGTGGAAGCAGCAGTGGGACTGCTACTTCAAATGGATCTGTTGGCTCTACCGGAGAACCGGCTTTATCAGTTATTTCGGACACCATGAGTGAAGAGTACTCCAGTGACAGTGGGAAGGGAGGCTCTGACACAACTGTCACACCACCAGATTGCATCAATGACACTGACCCATTAGGGATCCCTGGCGCGTGTGATGTTCCATGGCAGATGTGTCAGGGTTACACAACCTACACGGCGTACTCCAAGAGTCTTGGAAGTGTCATGCCAAACACTGCAATGATCTATGAGTTCGAAATCCCACAGGCTATTGTTGGACGATTGATTGGTCGATATGGAAGCTTTGTCAATAAGATTAAGGGGGCCACTGGAGCAAACATCATTGTCAAGAGACATCAACAAACTATGCGGAGCACAAAGATTTGTGCTGTTGAAGGTATGTATGCATTTGAAATTAATATTTTTTTAAATCACGTCAGCCATATGGCAAAAATTTTACAATTTTTTTGGACGACGCGTTGCAACAGCGTCATCACCGCTAATCATATTCCTTACAATGCTCCTATTATGCTTCACTTTTACTCATGCTATTTATGTGCATACTGATATACTACCGTATTGCTAAATTTTGCGACCATCCAATTTTCTGTGCAATCTGGTAGCATAATTTTTAGCACAACTCAGTGCTCCCCGATCATGACGAGCAACTCAGCAGCATACCAATATTTATCCCTGTTACGGATATAAATTTACTTTACGTGTTGATAGCACGGTAATGGGGTAATGTGCTGTTAAAAATAGTGAAAGGGACAGGACAGATCGCTTGTTTGGCTACATTTAATTTTAATGGCTTCCTCCCAGGCCAATCAATACAATAAATAGTTACATGCTTTGATTCTGATCTGATTTGTCTGATATATATTTTTGCACACCTCAGCTTCATTGATTTATCTAAATATTGCATGGTAAAGTAAATTGCCTGTGATTAGATTTTAATATTCGTTTGTTTTCGGTCTCACACTAGACGTGTCATTTTATAACATGCCTTTTATAGTGTATATTTACTGCTACAAAAATAATTAAAATAATGTCGTACGAAACTAGGAAGGTGATAACGATTACTAAAGAAAAATAAGTCGTAAACATACTTTCGTACATTTTATGTGCCCATTAAATTCCATTGGTAAAATGAAAAATGAAGTTGTTAGTTTACATTTGTATGGCTTCTTGTTCAGTTCACACGTAATACTTTTTTGGAGAAGTGCATTATGAAAATAACAACTGTATGAAATGATGCGAGCTGCCAATGCCAACAAACAAGCACATGCTGCAAATGCACTCGGCATTACAAGCATACTTACATTAAATACTTTTATGATGTTTTCTCTGGAAAATTGGAGTCCATGAGAAATTTTCTTGTTTAGCTCTGCCAATAAAAAAAACTTTTCTCCACAGTTAGCAATGATTCACTATTTTGGTTGAATTCAATAAGGAGTTTTTACTTTGAATTTACTTTATTTTTTAACGTATTTATTAAAATAAATTGACATCCGATAAAAATATCGGTAATGGGGATATTTATCAGGGCAGTGATAACCACGTGAGCATTTCACTGTTTAGCAGTTGAAAGGGATCTTAATATTGCTGGAAAAATTATTACTATTTTTAGTATGTTAAAATGAAATTCATGAATGAGAGAGGCGTCATATCACAAGATATATTATAGGCCATAGATGATAGATGAGTTTTTATCTTTGACCAAGTTGTTTTTGTGAATACGTTGCAAATTTTTTTGCGTTGCGATTTTGCAATACAATATTGTATGTATGCAGTCTGCTTCGCTTTCATCAGATCAGAGTTACATGTGCAAAAAAATTTATGTTTCCCTTTTCCCTTCACTTTATGTGATCTACTGGTTGTTACATGAATCCATAAACTTACCTAATTACTATGCAGTCGAAGTATGGGTTGTCGAATGAGATAATCATGAAGAAAATGCTTGTCTGTCATATTTGACTTTTTAAAGAACAAGCACACTTCCAATGTCAATGTCAAAAAATTATCATTTCTAACTTGAACTCCGTCTGTACGACGCGTAATATCAATGTAGGTTTCAACATACTGCCATACTTTCAATTCCAAAAAAATTGCGTCGCATCTCTTAAAATATGTATACGTTAGCAATAAAACAGGTGATAACTGATAAAGTGATAAAGCTGCAGACATTTTCAAACGCGTCGTTAAATATTTATGTGGGCAATGGAACATCGCATCCATTTTCATTAAAATCATGTATCAGTAATCAGCACACAATAAAATAAAGTTATCAAACTTTGAAAGGAAGGCATTTTTTGCTCTAATGTATGGCTTGTAAATGACATAAATGTCCAGTTTTTTTGAAGCATTTATGCATCGGTTTTGATAAATGTATTTTGTTTTTATTTTCAGGAATATGTAGTGAAATTGAACTGGCAATTCAAATGATAAGGGAGCGATTCCCGTTGAAACGTTATCCACATTTGTCTCTGGATCAAGTGAACTTGCAGCAAGTAATCCCTGCCTCTAACATTTCGTTTATACCAAACAACAGAGTAAGCTGCAGATTATGTAAAACGTTGCGTTTTGCGATGTGACATGCGTATATTGTTGAATTAGAATACATATTTTGTCGATCTTTCTAATCACCAAATCGTTTATTTCAGTTGAACTTGATCGAAGGAGTGGTAAATGATGTGTCGCTCAGTTGCGTTGTCGACTTGGATCACATTTTTGTTCAGCAACCGACTCATCCCACTTATCCAGCACTTGCTCGGTTACATGATGCACTTAAGGGTCTCTATGAACAACCCAACAGCGCACCCAAGTTGGTTCGCCCATTCAATCGTAAGCAATATTCTAAAATTCGGTGAATAATTTAGCTCTCAGCATATTTACGCGATGTTTCAATGATGAATTCTGATGCTTCTCCTCTAGCCGGTGTTATTTGTATTACTAAAATTGGAGCTGACGACTGGGTTCGCGCTGAAGTGGTAGCTCTTCAAGATGAGAAGGATCAAGTAACCGCTAAGTTAGTAGATGTCGGAGGCTACGTGCAAGTGCCTTTTGAGGTACTCCGTCAAATTCGTGTAGACTTCGTCACTATTCCTTTCCAATCGACGGAGTGTCGTCTAGCTAATATTGCCCCTATTAATGAGAAAGAAGGCTGGAGCGAGGAAGCGGTCAACTTTTTTAAGATTATTTGTCAGGGGCAGGTGCTCCAGGCTCACGTGGTAGGATATTGTAACATAGACGGCACTACACTCATTAATCTCTACAAACCAACTGGCAACTCGGTAAGATCCATAACAAATACCTACATTCCTAAAGATTTCATTCTTAAAGATATGTACTTTACTATATTCATATTTTCATTCGCAGAATCACATTCTCATTAATGAGGAGATGGTGACGCATAACTATGCAAAATGGATCGATGAATTAGATCAGCAGTACCTATATTCAGATAGCATAGCTGTGTATTCCAGCGAACTGGATCAGTTAAGTCATAACTTGGGCGAGTGGGTCACGTTGACACCTGACATGATGACTACTGTTGTAGTACCGACTGAGCATTACAATAATATCAACACTACAACCATTGTTCCTGAAAGTGACGAGACTCAAGATTTGTCTGCGTCTTCTACCGTTGAGGAAAGTGCCGATGCTACTACACCTGAAGCTCCAAATTCTTCTATTTTAAGTTGGGCAGATGAAATGTGTAATGAAGACTTATTGAATGAGGGTGAGGAAAAGAATGTCGTTGCCACTACAGCAGACACTGCTAAACCTTCAAGTACTACTACTTCTACAAGCATGACTGAAAACATGACTGTTAAATCAGTAGGTGAAGGTTCAAAAAGCGGTCGCAGAAAAAAGAAGAATAAGAAGCGTTAAAGAGTTATCAGTCTTCATATAAAAACGCATATATGTAAGCATGTAGATGAGGTTTTTTGTTGAATATAAACCTGACTAGAGAATTGAAAACGCAACTTGGTTAAAATGCACTGTTATTTGGAACGACAGTTATATATTTGAAAAGTATATATCCATATGTGTATATATAATGCGAGATTTGTAAATAGACGCAAATCACTTTAAAATAGTTATCGGAAAAAATATTATATAAATATTATTATAATAACTTGTATTACTCACACTGCTTAGAAATCAAATCTATTAGGTAGTAGGTTAGCTATAGTAGCAGTATAATAATCTATTTTTAATGATGCAAAACAAACATTTCATTAATTCCTCTCCAGTAAATCATCTATATTATTAATACCCATTCGAGTAGTCTATATTATAACAAATCGTATTGTTCTTCCTTTTCCGCTGGAGGGAGAAGTAAAACTTCAAAATTACTAGGTAAATAAATGGTTTTCATCTTGTCACATTTATTAAAATATCTTGTTCAATCTACTATTAATTGGATTATATAATGCAGCGAATATTAGTTGTGCATGTGCTGCTGACATTTGATAATAATTTATTATGTCATTTTATTCAGGTAAATTTCATTGTACCTTTTCGAAATCATTGTTTTGCTCAATAGAGAATTTAAAATACAATGTCATTTCTACTCAAAATCCAAGGGAAAATAACTCATTTGTTCATTTCGTTTGGTGTGTAATGAATATTCAAAAAACAGGAAATTTAAAGGCTGCAAAGGATTTAGTTATATTCAGACTGTTAGATTTTTACCTGCCATTCGATTTTATAATATTTATGTCGACAAATTATTTAAAATTGTCACTGTAAAAGGATTGCTACAAATTTATATTGAGTCATTTTTTCAAGTTAATAATTGCTAATAGTAAGTGTAATTAATATTATTTACTTAAGTTACTATGCAAAAATGTTGCCATTTCTTTTGAAAAAGGTTCATGTTTTAAAAACCTCTGTTGGTTGTTAAGTAGTGCTTTATTTGATGAGTAGATGAAGTTGAATGGTATTGCCAATAATTATCAGTAGTAATTTATGTGAAGATGCAACAGTACAACAGAAAATATGGCTTTGATGATGATTCATTCACTTGATAAAAAAAACTCGAAGAATTTGAGGGAAATGAATCCGAAGATAATTTAAATTAAATTCTGGCAATAGAACTCCCGGTATTAATGACTACCTTACGCAACTCACATTGTGATTTTTAATGGTGAAAAACGATGAAAATAACTAATTTGTGTAAAGTAAATATTTGGCCAAACGTTAATTTCTAATCTCTACATGAGAGCGAAAAAGTATTTTTTATAAAAGAGAGAATAGCAAATATCTGTCTTCGAATTTCTGTTTGTTTCTGTCATGCAAAAAGACAATTAAATACTGCGGAGCTTTAATTTTTACTTTAGAATTGAATTAGACTTTTCAAGGTGTTCTTGTTTAGTACTTAAAAATGGAAAAAAAGAAAAAAATGTCTTTGGAGTTCATCCCAAGCGATGAAATAAAAATCAAATTACAATTATACTTACTATTACATACATATATACATTCATATTTGTATCACCTTTAGCGTGTATTTAGTTGTGAAATATGTTTATGATAGAATGGTCGATGTTTTAGGTTAAACGTCACATTCTTCATCAAGCATTATTTTAATTTAGATTTATGATTTTACACGTATTTTATTATGATTATTCTTATTATTATTGTCATTATAATATTCAGTTTACACTACTGTCTTAATTGTTGCTGTTAAACAGTTGTATAATTTTTATGCATTCATTCATGCACGAGACGATGATTCGTTTTGTATCACATTTTCAAGTGGTTTGAAAATGGGGTTATGTTTTGATCTTATGTATTTTGCAAGCTAATATATATATATATACATACTTACACAATACAAATTGAAATTTATGTTACTGTTATTATCATAATTATTACTGCGTTAATAATTACATTTATAAAGTTATCAATTAAAACATTATTATACCTAAATACCTAATTTCATCACAATATTGCTGTTGTATGCAATGACAATTGTAAAAAATAAATATCGTCAGTTTTGGTATGGTAAAGTATTAACTTAAATGTCCAATTTCTTTTTGTTAACATTCATAATACATGCATTTGCATGTAAAGATTTGTTGAACTTGCAAACGTTTATTCTGCGGGATACAATATATACAATGCGCTTTATAACTAAAGAAATGCGCAATACCCTTTAGATCTCAACCCCTATGACATGACTCTAAGCCAAGAAGAAGAGCACCATCTCATTTCGATGCACTGGAACATTTTGCATACGTTAGTTGGTTTACATAACGTAATTTCGCAAGCTAAACCACAGCACCAACAAGTGATGTATTCGTCATCCTTTATTTCCATTATGCCATAAGTCTAGACGCAATTCTAAACAATCAATACCGAGAAAGGTGTGAGTGCGCCATGTATTTAAAAGCATTGAGCCTCATTTTCATATGAATGTGAGAATAACAAAATTCAAGCATCAGATTTTCCAATGACATTAATTAATAGATATTTTATTTGTTCCTTTAATTACATTAAAACATTTTGCTTTCGCGGAATGCATGAGTATGCATATATTCAGTATCCAACAAAATTGACGCGATAGTTCACAATAAGTATATATTAACTAACTACTCTTATTTATTAAATTCACCTGCAATTATATAACAATGCCTATGTATTATTAAGATAGTAATAACATTTATCAGTACACCTTGTTTTAATTTCATTCTCAAACTGTTTCACATAAACATTTGTGCCCAAAGAAGAAAATGTGATTTTTTTAAAGTTTAAAGCGTTTGCTTGTATTGTAATTATCACTAATTATTAAAATAAGAAACAACATTCAGTCGCTTTTAGGTACGTCTAGAGACGTACCCGAGTACGTCTCTAGACGTACCTAAAAGCGACTGACATTATGTATGTATGTATTTGTTGTTGCACCTCAATGCAGATTACATCTGCACTTGCACTATCACAACAATAACAACTGATTACTATATTAGTACTTATTATTTGATTTGTATATTTTTACGGAACCAGTCCATATGTTAAAACTTATACTTATTACTTTTAATTGGCTTTTCCGTTAAAAATATACATATCTTCAAATGGAACGACTTTCTCCAGGTACTATACGCGCACCAACATTTTTTCTTAAAAACAGTTGTGCAAACAATGGAACATATTAAAACATATCGGTTAGTATTCTTACAATAGTGAAAGCCACAATTCACAATTAAAGAGTGGCAGCTGGAAGGATAAGTTTACGTCCGAAAAATACATGCAATCTTGTAAATTCGAAACTAAAAAAAACAGTTAAGTTATATATGCAATTGTAAAACTACACTTCATACAATAAAGGCTTTACTATACGTAAGAACGAAAATGACTTCTGTGAGGGCAAAAAAGTAAAATATTATCTGTAACTCAAATAGCTTTAAAAATGATTTTCTTAAACCTAACCAACTTTTTGATTCTTCTCATTTTAAATTGGTGTACAAAAGCGTTACATGGGATTGTGGCAATATCACATCACATCCTTGATCCTTATTGTTATTTGGTTATACACGTATTTGCTTCAGTTATCTCCTACTCACATAACAATTAAAACAAAATTAATCTTGACTTTAAAATCCCTATTAAAAATTTCGATTTCTATTACAGTTCAGTATTTCATAAATAAAGAGATTTTGTTGTTTGTCTGCGTGCAACGTTGATTGTCCATGTTTGTTTATTGACTTTTTGTTGACTGACCTGATCATGTATGCACCCACAAAAATATTTAGTTTTCTCTTTGATATTGAACTATTTGGTTTCAAAATGTACTTATACTACGTATTTTTGGAATACACAATTTTTTTAATTTATCACTGTAACATACAAGATATAAAGGTGTACGTATTTAAAGACGAAAGTAGAATATATATACTGATAGTCCGCCAAAACTATTCATCATTTTTTTATATTGTCGTTAAAAACTACTATTACTGTTATAATCATTTTCTGTCTTATTGTTATTGCTACGGAAATAGAGGAAAAATAGAGAAGAAAACTTGTATTATGTATTATTGTCTTCAAAATGGAAATGTGAATACCATGTTTGTAGTTTTTGTAATAAAATATTATAGATATGGTTCATTAGGTCATATTCATAATACCAGAAAGACCGTATTAGAAAGTTAAATAAAACTGATGATCCCTGGACATTAAAAAAAACTACAACGGTAGATTATAATGATTCTACAGCAGTGTTTCGAATCGAAAGACATTTTTTTATATGTTATGTACACGCAACTAAGAAATAATGGCATTATTTAGAACTCATACAACATGACGCTTACGCTTACGAAGATGTTTTGGATGAGGTTAATGGTGAACGGTGGTGTTGCACAATTATAATAATTTTAATATCGTGGAAAAATCAAGATTAGTAGTTTCGCACTGATACTACGCTTGATAATGATGATTTTGATGGTAGCTTTATTACTTCTGCTATTCCTCGAGAATATTGATATTTTGTGATTTGAAATTAGAGTAAATATTTAATATTGTGCACATTATTTAGCTCCAGACATCAGCGGAGTAGCGCTTCTGTGCTTCCATACGTTTCACGTAAGCAGATGCTTCGGCCTCAGCCATCCCACCTTCTTCACGAACAACTTTTTCTATTACGTCGTGAACGTCACGTGCCATGTTCTTGGCATCACTGTGAGGAGAGCAATTATAATTTATAATCATGCAATTAGTTTTTTAATACACATGAAATTACAGAATTACAGAATAAAAAAACATACCCGCAAACGTAAAGATGTGCATTTTCTTGTCCAATAAGTCTCCAAATTTCCTTTGCGCGTTCGCTTAGGAGATTTTGAACGTAAACCTTTTTGTCTTGGTCTCTAGAAAATGCTACGTGCATCTGAACAATAAAAAGAAAGGATAACATTTATGAAATGCTAAAAGTTGACAGTGAGCTTTACCATATCGCCACATATTGATTTAGTTGGCAATTTGGTCGCATGTGTTGTGGTTTTCTACTAATACTTTGCTTTTGACTTACAGTTAAAATGCCCTTGTTGACATACTCATCCATTTCCTCCTTGTAAATGAAATCCTCTGCCTGCTTTCTACATCCAAAGTAAAGAATAGTTTCTCCCACAGGTTTCCCTTCGTCTTTTAAATATGCTCGTTCCTGAATAAATCCTCGGAATGGAGCAATACCAGTTCCAGGTCCAATCATAATTATTGGAGTTTGAGGTCTTGTTGGAAGCCTAAATACAAACAAATAAATTTTTGATTGTTTTGAGACTGATTTAAAAAATGAACAATGAAGTATTTAAGACATCATAAACCAATCTCGCTCACCTGAATTGAGACTTTCGAACAAAGACGGGAATTACTGGACTCTTGTCCTCTCCTTCAACAAGTGGTCTTGGTACAATTTCAGACAAATAGTTGGTTGCGACTCCCTTATTCTCACGACCAGTCGGAGTCGTATACTTGACAAGAGCGGCAGTAATATGAATACTATTTGGATAAACCTTTGGCGATGAAGAAATGGAATAGTATCTACACTGGATGCGTGGAAGCAGCTCACACAAATGGTCCAATGGTGGTTTACACGATCGCAGATCATCCAAAATGTGCACAATGTTTCGGTTATCACCGGTTACCCACTTGGCGTACTTTTCCTTACCCTCCGGAGAGCTTCCACCAAGTAATTTTAGCATTTCCTTCTCTTGTTCATCAGAAGCGTATTCAGCGAGTTCCTTGAAAATGTGCGTTCTTGGGTTAGAAGTAATGTCAACGTAGTACGAGAGCGCAGTTCGGTATGAACATGGGCATGGGAATGGATGTTTCTTGCTGGAATCCTCTGTTTATGAAAATAAATAGAAACAACGTGAACACAAAATATAAACTTTAAAATGTAAACAGTTTACAAATGAATAAAATGCATACCATCGAGATTAACAAGAGAGAATACTGTGTCCAAATCGACGGCAAGAAGTTCACCAATTTTATCAACCAGAGCAGTTTCGTTTTTGGGGTAAACGGCAATGTGGTCTCCGGCATCGTAGCGCATTTTCGAGTTGGTGATATCCATTTCCAAATGCATACAGCTACGGTCACCTCCTTTATGAAGTTCCCTTTTCAAAGTCATTTGACTCATAAATGGATTCTTGGGATCGAATGGTGGTCGCTGGGTTTTGTATGAATGGAGACGAGCTACTTCACCGGTGTACACCTTTTCAGGAACTAGAGTTTCATCATGGGTAACCAACCGATATTGACGAATAGAAACATCTTCTCCAGAAGCTTCAACACCAAATTTCTCACAGACAGCAGGCCAAAAGCGATCCTTCCACGTGATAAAATCTTCTTCAATGTTGGAGTCATCATCACCCATGCCCATTTCAAAGACTCGGGTAGCTCCTAATTCCTCCAAGCGGGCGTCTACGTATTTACCCATAGCGTTGTAATGCTCATAGGTTTTATTACCAAGCGAAAAAACCTATACCCAATTCAACAAAAATGCCATATTAATCAATTACGTTTTAATTCAACAACTAAAGTTAAATATAACTTAATAAACATTTGTTTTTCCATACAGCAAAGTTTAATCCTGTCAATTCACAATCGCCTTGTTGGAGCCATTCGTAAAACTCCTGAGCATTATCAGTAGGATCTCCTTCTCCATAGGTGGCCATGCAAAAGATAGCTAGGGAATTTTCAATGTCCCCAAGTTGAGTCAACTCCTCCATGCCACATTCCTCTGGATCTGCAACCATCCCTTTCATTCCGTACCTTTGAGCTTCCTTTGCCAACCGCCCGGCAAACTCTTCTGCGGTTCCCGTTTGGCTTCCATAAAAGACTACAATATTTCGGCCAGAAGCCTTCATTTTATTGATGAAGCTATTGTCAGACTGCCTATTTGGCGTTGGTGTAGACCTAAGGTCAAAAGAAAAATAAATTAAAACATATTAAAGCAAGAGAAAAATATCTTTTCGATGCGGAGCAAGCAGTGAAATTCCTAAAAAGCATAAAACATATATGTAAATGTGTATTTCCGAAATATTTCGTTTTACAAAATATAAAACTACATTGTTTTGTCCAAAAAATGCCAGGAATATGTGCATTATTTTGTTTTAGTTCAGATTTCAGATGAAACTATGCCGTTTATCATTATATTGGATAAATATTAGGCAATAAAGTGTCAGTCACTCGGACTCAGGGCGACATCGCATCACAAGCAAAGTTGACTTGCTTATTGCAAATATGCTTCATTCATCATTACAACTCATCGAGTTAAAAAAAAATACGCTCACTGAGGTAAGTACATGAATATTTGCAATATCAAGATGTGTTTGTCTGTCCACGATTGTGTGACATGACATAACACTATTAGTTAAAACTGGATACCAACTACAACATGAATGTATGAATGTCTGAATATCATGCCTGAAATACACACAGGACAGATTACACATATTGTCAAATTCACAAAATTAATGTATGCACGTACATATTATAATACGTATACGCATGCATTTAAGTGTCCAGAAAAGAGCAAAAACATTTTCAATAGATTGACCTTGAATGAATGAACAGTTGAGTTAAAGTACTGCGCTGCTTTATGTACAGTGTGCAAAGTGGACATCTCTTTCAAACCCGATTCCGTCATCATTTTACCAACCTCGAATTTCTCTCCAATATATTTCTATCACCATCACTATCATATATTTTACTGTGTACGATACTTTTTGCAGGAGCATCAATTATCAATATCATTCTCGGCGCACATTATATTTATCCACTTATGCCATTTTCGAATACCCTTTCTTTCAATTCATATAATTTACAATTTACGATTCTGCGTAGTCCTTCAGCCTTTTATCTGTGCATTTCATATGTGTTTAAATGAAACACTTTTCTGTGTGGCTGTCACTAATATTATTTTTTAAATGACGCAGCAAAACTGTTCAATTGCAGTTACATATTATGACAATGGCCATGACCGGTGATGACGATAACTATTGGCTAAACCATAAATATCTCAAATAAAATAAAAACACATCAACGCTACGCAAAGTACTACAATAACAGAATAACATTGTCAGTTTGCATTAAATAATTTACGCTAAATTTACTGTGAACTATCCATGAATCATTAATTTAACTTCAGTTTGGTGTTTTCCTTGTCAGCTAACAATGTAACGATTTTTCTAGTAAGGTCTTAGATTTCAACAATCATCTCTGTATTTTAACAAACGATTTCATACTTTCATATCAATTTTGCACGCGAACGTGGAAAGTCCGGCTGTACGAATACTAAATTTGCAATAATACAATATACAGTCAAAGTCAAATCAACAAAACAGTAATATAAATATTCAATGTGAAAAGTAAAGAAAGTGGACAATATATTTGTTTTTAAACACTTTGATTTTTTTTTTGAAATACATGCCGTATGAATGCTTTATCCTTTCATGGAATTCGTTTCTAGTTTCTAATGGCAAGTGCAAAACCGGAAAGGAATTTGCCACGCTACAATGACGTAATTCCAGTAAAGAAAAAACTTTTATTGTTAAAATGTGCAATCATCAACTAAACATCTAAATTAAATGAATTGAACACTCTGAATTGAAAGTTCGAAGAAAGTGCAAATGGAATATTTTGCAGAGAAAAAAGCCCTGTGATTTTTCATGAGAAAGGAATTTCCCCACTAATCACTCATTAGATCAATAATATAAGCGATGCTTGAAGTTGGATAACTATCTGTCATAAATGTATGCATATCCATCACAGTGATTTAGTGATACAAAGTTGCCGCAGCTTTGCGTAGTCAAACAAAATCATACAAATGCTCTTTTTGTCTGTACCCCGTCCCATATTTATGCAGTTTAAAAATACTAGATTAAACTGTGCTTTATAGTTGCGTTTAGTTTGCGTGTGTGCTTCATACTTTTATTCAATATGCAATCCAGATAAGATTTTTTTTCCCAAAGAGCCAAGAAAACTGGAAAGGCCTATGTACGCTTATCATTGCATCACATATCACATCACACTACAAGCTTGCAAACCACACACGCGTGTAAAATGTCTTTGTACATTAAAAAAAAAATATAAATAGATACAATTGTACTGGAAAAGGATAATTGAGAGATAAAGATAGTTTCTCGTCAAAAGTCTAGTCTGGCTGGAATCAATCGCAGGAGTCATCAATCATAAAAGTAACAACAAGGTAGGGTGTAAGTACATTGTTGCATTTTACACTGCATTAATTACATCGTATAAAAAGGTATTTCTTAAAAAGTGTTACAAAATTTTTGGTTTGGGTCAGGATTTCTTTGTAAAATGCATATTTTAGAATAAATCGTACAAAAGCAGACAAAAACGTGCTTTACTGGCCTCTCACCGTTTCTATTTTGAATATTATTACAATTACAAAGCAGCAGACAATGATGATTTGATGATTATGACGATAGGATAAGGATTTTTTATTATTTAAAAAATATATGTATGCCTACCTACGTGACGTGAGTGAACTTGGTAAGTCAATTAGCCTTTTGCTGCTGTGAGCCTGGGACTCAAAATGTTCTCGATATACCTATTCTACAGCAAAACGGAACGGCATTACTTTGAAATTTCAAGTTCATAAAAGCAAAGTACTAACGTTATTATTGCCAATACACAAACATACATTGACTTCAAGCTAGGAAGGTAGATAGGATGTAGGATAGAATTGAAAAAATATATATAATAAAAGGAAATTCAGCACACACACACACACACACATACACATGTACAGAAGACAAGCTTTTTTATCATGAGAAAAAATCGTCTTGTGTTACGCAAGAAGGAACACTTTACATTTTTCAACATTAAAGCCAAGTGGGAGTTTAGTATAGTGTGTTGTGTGTGTACTACGAGTGGATTTTGTAAAAATGTGCTCACGCTCTCAACTCTCAGCGTTTGTTTCTTGTTGAGCAATAAGACGTACCAGAAGAAGAAGACGAAGGGTTGAGCAACGTGTCACAATCACAATCGCTCACAAGAAAAAAGAGTTAAAAACACTACTGAAAAGACAATGCAAACGTATTGTTGAATTGCTAGGATGATGAAGATGATAATGATTTATAAGAAAATTATCATAAATATCAGTTAGCCTGCATGTACTGTACTATCGGCAGCTAGGCCAGTGACGGTCATCATCATAGTTTATATGATAACATTTCATGGGCAATAACATACAATTGTAATCACTTAATGAGCAAATCTCCATGAAGGAAGACTCGTCGACAAAACACTTGTACATCCAATCCAACAACAACAAATTTGTATGACGATAGAAGACTAAATGGTCAGCCATATAATTGTTTTTAACACTAGCATAAAACTTAGGAAATATCTCATGTTTTTTTCTTTCTTCAGAATTACAATGTTGTTGAGTCAACAAGTTCAGGTGCGTCCTAAGCAATTGCATATTGCACAAAATTCAGCTTGTTTCAAAAGAAATAAAAATAATGCAAAGTGCATGGAAGGGAAAATAAGTTTATTTACTGTATTGTATACGACTTGAAGTCAGCAGCGGCATCATTCCGGGTATTATCCTTTCGAAGGAAAAAGTACCAAAAGGCACCACCTCCAAGAAGGGTTAAAAGGATAACATCACTAAGACCAAAGGCGATTCCAGCAATTTCCAAAAAGGCCTCTACCTCCACCGGAGGCTCTGCAACGGGAACTTCCTCACCCATTTCGTCTATTTTTTGCTACTTTTTTATTGAAAGATTTCTTATTGAAAGAAACTCAGCCGCTCGCTCTCACACTTCTCACTCCTTTTAAAACTGCACTGTTCTGTTTATTGTGACAGAAACGATTTGAAAAATAGCAGGAGCTGAAACCATACACCGATGTCGGGGAACCTGGAAAAATAAATAAAACATCACTTATTAGAAAAATCATTATGAGCACAACCACTTGTTGTATATATTCTATAACGTTGTTGCTTTTTTCATTAACTAATTTCTAAAATAAAAATCCCCAAAGTCAAACTCTCATCATAATTCATGTTAACACAACAAAATCAACAAGTAAAACCTTTATATTCCCAATCATAACCAAAAAACGTAATGATGATGGGGGACCTTGAAAATCACCATCATCACCGCAGCACATGTTATAAAAATGCACAAAACAACAAAAACAAAGTAGTTCAGGTTCAGGCACTGTGATTAAGGCTCTCTCTCACTCGTCTCAACAATTCTCGCTCTCCTTTTTCCTTCTACTTTTCAATCATCTCTCATCCTCTAAAAAAATCATCATGCAATGCATAAAATAAACCACTTCATCTTTTTTCTCCAACTACTCATTCTGATAAACAACTACAAACCAAACATGCACCAACACCAACCAACCAACCAAATCAACCTAACTACTTGTAATAAACATTAATAAACCAACTAACATTACTGGAAAACATATCAAAATACTACTACCAATTTACCTTGACTTGATGCACTGAATTGTTCCACCGCCGCCGTATTTACAAATGTCTATTTTTTAAAAACAACTTTCTCACAAGCTAAAAAAAAGTTCTACAATTTGACTTTTCACAAAAATCACTGACTACATCATCATCACAAAAAAATAAACTTAAAAGTTTTCTTTAAAAACTTGAAGAATTGGTCAACAAGGAAGAACAGAAGGTCAGGTCAAGGGTGACTCATTCACATCTCTCCTCACACAGGCGAAACAGTGACACACACAGAGTGACAGGTCACCACCATCACAAAAAACAAGGAGCACAAAAATTTATTTTTCAAGGGTCGTTTTCTCGCTCTCACTCTCTCACGCAGCAGCACAACAAACACGTCGTATCACTGCAAACAACTAGACACGAATGTGAAAAAAATTAAAAAGATTTTTGTGCTGCTCAAGTGAATTGAGAGCGATATATCTCCATCGCATCGTCCACACAAAATTTCTCATAGACAACCAACGTGTGTGTGTACCGATACCGATGATGATGATTGTAATGTGTAATGTGTGTGTGTGCAACTCTCAGCAGAAAAAAAAATTATGATAAAAAAGGTACATTATTATAACACGATGAATGGATAAAAAAATTATATAGCGAAAATATATAATAGTCTCTCTTCTTCTTCAAACAACTTGACTATGGATGCGGAGGATGGATGGAGCAACATGTATAAGCACAAGGGTAATAGTAGCAGCTGGTTTTGCTGCTGTTTTATCCTGCAGATGATGATGATGATGACGATGACGATAATGATTACCTATATAATATGAAGATATAGAAGATGCCTGCGGCATGGCATGGCATGCATGTGGTTCTCTCTGGTGCTACTATTGCTTTTGCTGATACGATATGATGATGACTATGGCAATGAAATATAACTATGGTCAAATAGGAGCTTCATTTTTACTTGACTTGGAGTGGAGCTTGGGAAACTTAACATGGAATGCTTATCGTGTGCCTTTTTTGTTTGACTTTGTTAAAAAAAACTGCCGAGTCAGTCCAGTCGATTCAAGTCAAGTTAGTTTTTCGTTTGTTGGATTCAAGTAGAACTTGACTTTTTTTCCATAGAGATTATTTGCTGGGATATTGCATAGTGTATTTATTCCTGTTTCTACTTTTATATTGAACTTGACTAAGGGGGAAAAATGTTGCATGCTATATAACTAGTTGGATTTATAGTTGACGATGATGTTGATGACTTTGACTGCAGATACCATGCCATACAGCACTGCTCATTTTTAGTGGTCATTCATGTAAAAATAAATGCATATTCATGTGTGTATATATTCATAGGCGAGTTAGTTATCAAGATAATGATTGTGTGTCATATTGATCGTAGTGCAAGCAAGTTGTCGCAAAGTGGTACACCATGAAAACCGCAAAGTACTTAAAACTGGAATTATGTCGATATATTTAGTTGAAAAAAGTAAGAGTAAGTTTTATGAAAAAAGTTATAAATTGACCAAAAGAAAAAAAGGAAGATAAAAGTCCTTATTTCAAAACAAGTTTGTTAAGTCTGGACGGGGGTTTTAAGCTTGGGAGTAGAGTAGAGCAGCGGAGCTGAAGCTAAAAAATAATGTCAAAAAAAAAGCCAAGCCAATTGAAGATAATGATGACGATAATACATAGAGGTTCTTTTTGTATCAGCACTTAACATTGCTTACTTTTGATGCGTTGCGTGGACGATTAAGTAATTGTGTGATATGATATGATATATACTTAAATATATGAAGTGGTATGCTATATTATATGATATGCGCTGAAAAAAGTACAGCCTGTTTGAATTTAAAATTAAATGCTAAAAAGAATGATCAAGGTTACGTTATTCGTTCATCAATCATTATTATAACACATTTAAATATTGTTGGTATATTCAATATTATTGTAGTGGATCGGATAAAGTGGAAGTAAAGGAATGATATATTTATGTGTAGAAATATATGTCCTCATATTGTCCATGTAAATGTAGGTATCTAGAAATTGGGAAAATCAAAGATTAGTCTGAATTTTTAGCCATCAATTTTTGCGAAATTTTAATTGGTTAGTTCTTATCGTAGTAAGTATGCAATGTTAAAAATGGCTAAGGATTTTTTAAAACTTGCGTCACAAATGACAACGGAGAAAAGTGAAATATGGATTTTCATGAGAACTATTTACTGACAAATCTTTGAGGTAAAAAACAATGAAGTATATGAATATGAAGGCAAATATGTATAAAAGAAAGAGGAGTTCCGTCTTCCTCCTTCAGTAAAATAGCTGGTGCACTTTGGTGATGATAATGATGATGACTCAATATTTAGTGCTGGGCTGAGAGACTACGTGTTTGTACTTACGGAGCAGCATTACATATCAGTGTAGATAAACTTCGGTTTTAAAATTATGACCTCAAACAACCTCAACAAAAAAATACAAAACTGCAAGTGAATGGAATTTCAAGGAAATTTCATGAGAAAAAATCAACACAACTTTACTAAAGTTCATTTCTTTTTTTGTGGCAAAGAAACCCGCAAAAAATTACATAAAGCAAAAAGTTCAAAGAAAACTCAGTCATAAGTTATAAGGTATCATCATCATTCGCGTATTGATGCTCTTGATTTTTGAGCATTTACGACATTGTCACTGATGAAAATCTAAAGATGACACATAGTTTTGGTAATGGTGTTGGTTTAAATCGGTAATTTCAATTTGTTTTCTAGTTTGAAATAAAGTCAATTCGTTCATTTCAGCAACCCTAGAATAGATCCACCATAGTTACATAAATATCTTTCATAGTACAAATGAACAACCATTTTATTTTAAATCACTGACCAATGTAACGACTACAACATTCAACATTAGAATACTAATACATCAAATAAAAAAGTGAGATGGTTTAAATTTTTATATTAAGTCTAAAAACCCAATTTAATGTAGCCACACAGGTAGGTGATATGGTGATTGGAATTGTGCAATGGTGAAATATTAACATGCTAAATCAGCTTCTTCGTATGCAAAAAATAAACACTGTTCATTCTATACAGTCCAGCAGCAGTAGTATATTTACGCCATCATGTCCAAATCCCTCTTTATATCCATTTGCTTGCGCATTTTATTGCGTGTATTGCGTCTTTTCCTTATATCTCGTGGAAAAAATAACAAGCCAAAAAATCTCAGCAGAGCTGAAATATGATAGATAAACCGTTTTTAATTTCAAAGAGAAATATTATTTTTTGAACTTTCGAACAAGAATATATTATACTGGCTTGCTTGGGATTGGGAAGTCCACATTGTGGTGGTGGGTGATGATGATAATAAATACAATTTTTTCATTCTCTGTATGAAATTACATCAAAAGGAAGGAAGAAGAAGGCCAGTTTACATGGACAATATACAATATATTATCAACGAGAACTTATGACATGAGAAATTCTTTGGCGTATGAAGGTTCTCAATTTTCTTCATACAAAGTCAGCAGTACAGAGCTTAAATGTGAACTTGTCTTTGAAACATTGGAAGACACGGATGATGATGATAAACGAAGAGAATAATGCCCTACTTATCTCTCGTTGTGTGTGTATGTGTGTAAGTAAAGTAAATATAAAGAGATGAGATAAATATAATTAATATAAACAATCTAGTTTTTCTTTTTTTGCAGATTATTACGTCTTCCATTAATGCATGTCTAATCACCCCATACACACTAATCCTGCTGCCACCTCATCACACATCACAATATTAACGACTGCAGTCTTGTATTTTTTTTCTCAGTACTGTATAGGGTAGTAGTGGTGGTGATGATGAGGAGTCTTGTTCTCTCGGCGGGATGGGTATGGGTACTCCTCTCTCATAATGATGATTCATAAATGATAATTAGAAATATGTGTAGCTCATATTTAACTCTGCTTTTCTTTTGCTTGCTTGGGTTGATGAGATATTATGAAATATAGCAGAACAACGAAGTGGTCGACTAAAAATATTTCTAGTCAGAGTGGTGTCAATTTTGCAATGTACTACCATAAACTCCGTAGCATAAGCAGCATTTAGCATTGTGAATAGGTATATGAGATTGATGAAAACCGACAAGTTATGACCACGTAACATTCAACATTCGCGTGTACACGAGTTTATTTAATGGTTCTCCTCGCATTTTTTTTCTGTAGAGTCCAAACTTCAAGTTCATTTTTTTCATGTCTCTCTCTATTCCATGAATGCAAGTAATGTCTACGCATTTATTTTATGGCTTGCGGATTAGACTATGCATTTTATTTGATCTCCAGCAAAACCATCCAAGAGTTGGCATGTCATTTTTTTTGGCAAAGGCAAAAAGGCAAAGACACTTTGATTCATTTACACAATATGCTATTGGGTACATAACTGGTCTGTTTACCAGTATCTCCATTCTTCAAGTCTAATCTCTAGCGAAACTATTCTGCTAACCAACAACAACTGCACCTTACCATGTACAAAAATGAATTATTAAAAAAAGAACTTGTAGAAATCGTGGAAATGGCGACAGAATTCTTTTAATGTCTAGAAATGTAAACATGCACGAGTATTTAGTACTTTCATTTGCTTTGGTGTTGCATATTTTTTTGTTTTTTCCCCTTTTTTCTCAATGATCGTCTTGTTTGTCTGAGTCTGGATATTGTAGTAAAAAGTACTTAAACTCAACGAAATATGAACATGAATACAATACGAACACAGTTACATCGTTACCAGTAAGCGGCCAAAACGAAAGGATAAAAACAAGCCATTTTTTATATTGTATAGACCTGAGCGGAAAAATTAATAAACTTTAACAATTATGATTATTTGAATATTCAGATTAAAACATTTTTTAACTGACTGAGTATTCCTTCGCTGCGAATTCATATTTACTGATTGTGAGTTCCATGCTTGGGTGTTTTAAATCTTATTAAAACTCCGCACATAAACCTACAGCTTAACAACATGAAGACATGAAACTCAAGGTTTTGCGTGATGATGATGAGCGAATAAAACTCAAATACTATCTGCACATGTGTACAACTAGTTGGTGGGCCCGTAACAGAATTTCGGGCAGCTAGATAGGGATAGGGATTAAAAATCGTCATAACTCGTAATT
>JAQFZH010000112.1:0-50817 GCA_034695485.1 Entomobrya nivalis | reverse complement strand
TGCAGAAAAGAGGATTGCCAATATTATTGTTATTAGCATTTCTTCCTCTTCTTCTCTGGTAAAAACTAGTTGTTTTTGTACTTCTTCAGTTCAGCACTCTCTCTCTTTTCTATGTAGTGTTTTGATATGTCGTGTTCTTTTGTTGTTATTTCTGCTGGTGCTTTTTTCTCCTCTATTCTAGATAAATACACAATTCTCCTTGCTCGAATAAAGAAAATGCATTATTATGTATTATGATGATAATAACTGTGAACTATGTTCATACGTACACACAGTTTTTACTCTTCTTTTGAATTGGAAGTAAAAAGTAGAGCCAACATAATACAATACACTATTACACCAGCACCTCGTTTTTTGTTCTTGTTCTCCGTTTTCACAAGAAACTTGCATTTGATGGAACATATGCATTCATACGGGGTTATAAAAAACAGAAAAAAATTCGCAATCGTGAGCTACTGAACTCTATAACAATTTTTGCGAGAGAAAAAAGAGTCATAAAGCTTTAGTAAATTGTATGGACAAAAAATACAAGTGATAGAAGAGAAATATAAGCAAAAAAGGCAATTGGAATAACAACAACAGAAGCTTTTCTGAAAAACACAAGGCATTTTTTGTGTTATTGGCTATACGACGTGTGTATGTCTGCTTCTGGCTATATAAAGGAGTAAGTAGCACCAAAGAGAAAAAAGGCGAATAACTGAACTGAACTTATGAGAAAATTCCTCTGTTTTTAGATGATACTCAAGTTAGTAGTTGTGTTATTGGCATTGGAGGATGGATATGTGAAGTATTGGAATGAAACTCTAGACTGGTGGAATTGGTGAGCTTTTTTCTTCTAGTTTGGTGCTTGTCGTTTCGTTCGTTCTTCTTCCTCTTATATAATATATTACGGTTTGGAAGTGTGGATGATACATGTTCCCATCGCATGCATGCCTTGCCGCCTTCCACTTCTTGCTTCTCTGGTAGCCTCCGTGAAAACCCTTTTTTGTGCTCTCACAGTCCGGAATTAGATTCAGTGCAAAGTGGTTCATCTTAAAACGAGAGCTTAGCT
This sequence comes from Entomobrya nivalis, assembly GCA_034695485.1. Lineage (NCBI taxonomy): Eukaryota > Metazoa > Arthropoda > Collembola > Entomobryomorpha > Entomobryidae > Entomobrya > Entomobrya nivalis. Next base: position 49,766 of record JAQFZH010000112.1, on the reverse strand, counting down.
TACTTTTACTTAAGCTCGACTTGCTTGTCTTTTGTAAAAAAGTAAAAGACTGGCTACTAGTATGGTATGGTGTTTTCACTACACCACCACTGTTGTCTATAAGGCAATTCCAATAATGGGACAAAAAAACGGGATTGTTTAAGCAGATTGTATCCTCTCTCCACCCTGAGGAAATTTTCAGTTTGTGTGGTAGTGGTGGTTCCCTTATGCATACATACTTTCCCCAAAAAAATCTTTAATGGAGGAAAATAAGTAAAAAAGGATATTATGTAAAGGCATCTCAACAAAAAATATGTATAATTTCCAATCAGGGACGGACGGAAAACTGTGTTGTATAAACTCTTCGTCGAAATACAAGAGATAGAGATATTCCATGTTGTAATAGCTGTGGTGTTATTCCCCACTAATGGGAATAGAATACGTGTGGAGCAAGACAAGCTATATCATTCCAAATCTCTCTGTACGGCAGTACTGCACTGAAGGCACGATGGCAGTAGTGTACGGAGTGATCATGGTAGCTGTTGCTGACGAGAAGCCGACGAAGATGATAAGCGTCTTCACTAAAGCGCCGTCAGTTCAGAGTTGAGTGTTGAGGGAAAGGGATCCAGAGAGTATAACCAGCCCCAGCACATCACACCAACAACCCTTTGTGTATATTTAACAACAAGGCAAGACGTGCTCCACATTTTTGTGCCAGAGAGAGGATTTTGTTTTGTAGTTTTAAAGAGAGTTGAAATGCGGTGGTCGTCGGTGGTGAGTGGTGAAGGAAGGTCGTTTTTTTGGATTGTGTGAGTTTCATACAGAAGAATGATAATAAAAAGAGATAAAAAAATTCACTATATAATTCAAGCACAGCACCACACCGTGATGGCATGGCCCTCTCCGGAATAAAAAAGGATAACTTTTTTTTTGCTTTGTTCAAAAGTGTAGTCTTGCTTTGGAAGGCAAGCCAAGCCAAGCCAGTGAGCAAACTGACTACTGAACGGGGAGAAATTTGCATAACAATGGATTTTGTAGGTTTCTCATCTTCATGTTTTTCCACTACCAATATTTTTTGAGAGAATGAAAAACAGAAAAAGTGTAGAAATAATAATAAAAAGTCAGAGTGACTGACTGACTGCGAAAATGAATACGTTACGTTTATAGAGTATATTTCGGTGTAAGTATTATTACTCCAGTCACAGTGTATTTATGTGATTTCAGCAGAGCGGAAGTGAACCATATAGAATGGCAAAAGTTGTATTTTTGGGAGTTAAAAAGTGAATTACTTTTACATTGTGGTTTTTTTGTGATCTTTGTACTGCAAAAAATAATAATAGTAAGAGAAAGAAGAAAGGAAGTATTATAGCACAGCAACTTTCTATTGTTCCTGTTTCAAAAAATACTTATTTTCCTGAAAATTTTAGGCTTTAAACAAGTAAAGCGGATTCTCTGGCTAAAAAAGGGGACATACATATATGTTTTCTCTGCAGTTGTGGTCTCCAGAAATAATGATATCAGTCGGTTGACTTAATACACAATCTATTTTTTTGTAATAAGCTTTTCCTTTTGCATCCTTTCGCGTTTCTCATCACTGTATCTCTGCGTAGGATACTAATACTTTTGACTTTTGTCTACGTGACATAGGAAGCCGCAATATAATTTAACTAGTAGATGATGATACTGTTGTTGTGTTGTGGTATACGACATTGTCCTCTTTTCCATTTTGTTCTATCAAACAAAAGAGAGAAAAAGATCCTTTGAAGCAGTGTCATTTTCCTTACCCGCCCACCATACCACAATAAGTATTCATTTAGGTAAATAATGTACTTATGTGAAATGGTATGATAATAAACCTATATGTTAAAAATGGGCTAAAAATTTAGGGGTGTGCAATGTACAGTAAACTTTATGAACAATTTTAGTAAGGATTTGTGTACGTGTGTGTGTGTGCACTTGTGTAACTCGGGGAAATCTCATATTTCACAATTTTAAGTTAAGTCAGTATGACTGTGGGACAGTCAGTAGGAGTTAATTTGAGCTTTGTTGGGTGTCATCAAAAGTAGAATTTATAGAACCGCTTTTCTCTGCCTCTTCTTTTTGTGGCAGAGAAGTGAGCGACCACAACAGAAAAGAAGGATCCTACATGTGGGATCATAGTATGGTATTATTAGTATCATATGGGCACACAAGGGAAAATCCGCATATAAAATTATAGGATAGTCGAGCCAAACCAGCATGAATCCTTTGAAATGGTGGCGAATATCCCACCTCATCTGGTTGGAATATGGCGGAAGTCTCCAGTGAAATGGTTGTATTTCGTGTGGGAAGCTGGGAAAAGAGACTTCATATTTTACATAATATGATTTACATCTCTTCTTCTATATCTCTCTACGTATTAATTAAAATGCTTCATTTGGTGACATGTTTATTGCATAAGAGAAAGGGGATGGAGTAAGGTATTATGGGTTATTGAGTAATTGGGCCAATTAAGTTTGGCTTTGTAGTAAATTTTTTTTCGGGGAAGTGTTAGGTGAATTGTTATTAGCTCAAAAAAAGATGTAAGCTTACAATTAGTGATAGTGGCAGGAAAAGCACGGTAGAGTCGAGTTCAATTTTGAGATTTTAAGGATTTTTCTTTGTATAAATGTATTGCAATGCACCGGCTGTTTCCATATTCATAAGTTAAGTAAAACTATGACCCCTTTCCGTTTGGTGATTGGGCTCTTTATGTTTTTTATAGTGCTCTTTTGTTTGATTTGAATAATTGGCTACATTTGTTTTTTGATCAGGCATATTCATTAGAAGAGCATACGTATGCTTATTTTTTATATTTTTCCGGCAGAATTTTAGTTAGGTTGATGGTTGATAGTATATCAGCGCGACATTCCGCAAAGTATGTCATTTTGATCCACATGTAGAATGTAGACACATATTCATTAACTATTAAAATCAGGTGAATGACAACAAGAGAATATGCATATTCTAGTCATTATTATTAAAAGACTAACGATGAAACGCAAAATGTGTTGAGTAGTGGAAGCGGAGTCCGTAGTCAGAATCTGAAGTACACATAATAGTGAAACTTTAGCGACAGGGTGGGCAAATGGCGAATGAAAACCATCTATTGGCTAGTATAGATAATGTATCGGTTTAACGATTAAGCAGTCGGTTCAATTTATAATAGTTAAAGAAGCTTCAGGGCCTAAAGGAAGTATGATAATTTGAATATAAAATAGTCTAATTATTAGACTACTGACATAAAATATAAATTAATATGTAATAAAAGGCGAACAGAAAAGATTTTCACATAAGGAAACGTTGAACTCTTCTATTTTGGATTGTTTTATATATAGACCGCACAGTTCCTCTGTTATCCAGCAGCCACAAATATAAATGCGTTTGGTTCCCAGACACACACATTCACATTGACCATTTTATAGAGACAGAAAGAAAAAGTAATGAACAAAAAAGTAGATAAAAAATGAAACGACTGCTTTGCACGACTTTAGTTTTCGTCCCAAAAGGTCGCAGTTCAACCTCTCATTATGCATACATATAGCATACTTGTCCAATAGCTGTAAGCACTATAATTTTATGGCATACAATATCAGTAAAGATTAAATAAGCATCAGACAAGCCACAGAGCTACACACAATATGCGTCTGAATCTCCTGAATGATACACATTATTATGTAGGTACTATTTCCTCATATTATTTTTTGAAACTCTGTCCATATTGTGTGTCTCAGTACTCAGTACACCACCCACCATTATGAAATCCTACTTCAAAGGATACTTTTTTCCCCATACAGTAATAATAACAAAAGAAACTAATACATTTTTTAGTTTTGTAAGTAAACCAAAGTGAAGTCAAGTAAAAAAGGAAACTTTTTTCCTACATCTGACGACGGCGGATGGGACATTAAGAAAGGAAAAAATGATATAATAACATACATCCTATTTATAATAGATTTATCAAAAGAGTTACAAGAAAGATTTTTTTTATATAATAATAATCGAATCGGAAACAAGGAGAAAAGAAAGGAAAAGAGACAGGCAGGCATCCTTAGAAAAAAGCAAAAAGAAAAGTACAACAAAAAAAAACTCACAGATCAGATCACCTTGTCACAAGTCAAGTCAACTCAGACGTGAACAGTGTGTGAGTGGTTTGGTTTAGATGAGATGGCAAATATATGGTGTGTGTACACACACTCGCACATTCAACATAATACTTAACTATACACTCTCACCGTTCGATCATAATTTGTTGCCTCTGCTGTTGTGACGTGAAAAGAGGCAAAAAGAAAAGCAAACCAGCTTCAGAGGGAAAAGAGAAAGAAAAAATATCAGTCTTTCTTTCTTCTTTCTTTCTCTATCTATTATTATGTTTTTCGGAAAAGAAAATACGAGATTTTGGTATAGCGGTGATGCTTACTGACTGATGAGTTGTTGTTATTGCATCACATCCCATCACAATCATCATTGAAATTTATATACACTTGTAATTCGCTACTATTACCACATCATCATCCATTTCCAAAAATATATATATATTGCGAATCTGCACAACTGTAAAGAAAGTAGCGCGTGTAAGACGTATGGATTATTCAATTGAATTGTATTTACAACATTCTACGTATTTCTTGCGAAACAACATCTCCCCCATTCCACTAACGAAACGACAAGAAAAAAACATGCTATATGGTAGACACACTTGTGATTTTTCTCACTTTGACAATCGGCTAGTGATAAAATGGTAATGGTGGTTGTAACGGTGCTAAAAGTGAAATCTACAAAAATGTAAAGAAAAAGGTAGATCTACTGGACATGGAGTTGTCCTAATACATTTATTTTATTTATGAGTACATGAGATGTTACGTGGTCACGCTATACACAACACGCTGTTGTTTTCACTTCCGTAAATGGCTTATCCCACTTCTTCGGTAAATCCGCATTCTCCGCTCTGGCGTGTTATGTGATACAAGCATAATCGTAAGGGAGTATTTTGTTTCTTTTTTTGTTGTGAAAGTGAAAAGTTTTTGAGACATGACAGGGTAGAAAAGAAGTGGAGATTGGGTGGTTGAAGGTTTTCTTTTATTTTCTTATGCTGTTCTTATAATGTGCTAGGTTGATGTACAAAGTAAGAAAAGAAAGGAAGAGTTGAGTGAGTGAGTGATCAAAAAACGAAGGAAGCATTGTTGACTTTTATTTACCCAGATACTTTATAAAATTGACGGAAAACAGTGTACTGTGTAGTGAAAGCGGTGGTGGTTTTGGATATACAGGTGTTTCTATAGACTGTATGGATTGATTGAAATATCATGTGAATTTGATAAGACATATCGTAGTTACCGCACCAGTGAAACAAGATGAGTGACAAGGGTGGTGGTGGTAGTGGAGGAGGTGGGAGTAGTAAAGCATCAAAACCAAGGCGTAAGATTTCCCTTCCATGGTTCCGTCAGAGTTCCTTTAGTCCTCATTCCGCGCTGACGAGACAACATACAATTGATGTACCTGGGACTGGGAAATATCGCTCTTTTGATCGATCAGCTTCTCAGGTAGCCAAGAAAGTAGTGAAAACAGAGAGTTTAAAAAAAGAGAAAAATTACTTTGTGGATTGGATAGCAAATATGAATTTTTATATAACTTGTTATGTAACTTCACTGGATTGGTTTTCGGTGTACTTGGCACAAGTCATGCATGTTTTTGAGTTTTTATAATATGCACTTTATTTATTCTGTGTAGTAAAATGTTAGAATATAATAGGAATTCTTATACATATTCATATACATAGTATTTGTATTTGTACATAATTAATGCTTACAATTTTCTGAAAATTTGTGATAATCGAATCGTCGGTAAATATATGCTTTGTCGAAATTAAAGTAAAAAGCTTCGGAATATTTGGTCTCACTAATCTCAAACCCGTGCGTTCATATTCATTTGATATGCAAGTGGGGATTCGGATAAATTCGTTTATACTCCCTCCCTGTAATGGCCCTTTGGGTAGAGGAAAAGAATGTGATTGGAAAGTTATTTTTGGGTACTTGGTAATACACTATGTAGAGGAAAAAAATATTTCACTGATGACACATGGGAAATGAGCCTTAAAATTGGTTTTCTAAAAAATTATTTCGATATGTGCTTAAAGTATAAGGAAAAGTGTCTTTAAAAAAGTTGTAGAAAAGTATGCTCGTTTTTGTGTTGTCACAAAACCTGTAAGGCAAAGTTTATTGGCACATTTGTTGTCACATAGGTGCATAAGTATGTATCCAATTTTCCCATAAAAATCATTCTCAGTAGTTTTCTTGATTGGATAATGAACTTTTTTATTACCCTCTTTAAAAGGATTTTTTACGAGTGTGCAGTTTTCCTTCCAATTTTTAGTAGAATTTTGACATGCAATTTATTTGGGTTATTTTTTTTGATGGAACGCTATTACATATCTCTCTACATGCCATAATATTCCATCAAATATTGCTCAATTACATTTTGTCATTATCATCATATTTAGTCATCAAATAATGTGTACTTAGATAAACAAGTGTAGAGGCAAAAGAGGCACTAATAGATATACTTTTCTACATATATGACTTTCTAGTAATAAGCTTAATGGCGACTTTTATTTGTCACCTCTCCACTTGCAATACAATGTTGTAAATGTGTGCAATTCCCAATGATAATATTATGATATTTTCACTCATGTCTGGTTATGACATGGCACATGGAGAAAGCAAAAGGATAAATAGAACAGAGCAGCTAACAAAATAGACTAGCAGTAGACATGTTATTACCACCACTGATGTTATTTGAGTGGTGGTAGGAGTATGCATATATAATCGAATTGGAGTGGGAAAAAAACTAGTGGTGGTATGTATTATCTTGAGAGGGGGAAGGGAAAAAGGAGGAGAACCCAACACATTGCATTGTATGTATGAAAATTGGAGTGCAATTTCCTTAAAAGAGTTCCTTTTCCCTCTTAACTCTCAACGACAACGACATTATTATTATCCATCTTGTGACATTTTGGTAGATGTGCCATAATTGGAAAAAATGGTCGTCGGGGACAAAGTAAAAAAGTTACAAGTAAGAAAGAGAGAGAGAGAGATGATACCATTTTTACGATCAATAATAATACACACATAAATTTATAATAAGAAAGTTACACAAAAAGAAAAATTATATAAAGTGAAAGTTATTTTAAAACATTTTAGTGTGTATTATGATATGTGTCTGTGTTCATGTATCATACATTACACGGGTTCGTCAACTGTCAAGTCGAATTTTTATTATGTATTGTCATGAATGGGGATATTTTTGTTGTTGTTGCTACTTTATTGAAATAATGTCGCTTTTAATAATGTTCGCACATAAAAAATGTAGTGGGCTTTTGTGTTAATATTGTTGTAGGAGATACTACCGCGTGTATAATTTTTATTAGCAGAATACGAAAAGAAAGTGTTCGAGAAATTTTCAAGCACTTGATGCTTACACGTGAAACAGCGTGGGTGGTGGTAAGGAAAGATGGTCATTTAAGAGATACTGATGTTCTTCCCTTTTGCTTGTTTTCTTGTTTCAAAAAGAAGAAAGGGGAAAGAAGCAACGAGTGTCTTTGTAGAAAATATTACTTAAAAACAAACAAAAACATATTTTATACCTACTTATTTAAAAGTCTGACTTCTTGAACCCAGGCAAAAGAAGATGAACAAGAAATCTTATTTTTCATTTTGGTTGTTTTTAAATAAACCACGAAAGAAATTCAAAGGCAGTCAGTAATAAAACAAGAGAAAGATAAAAGTTCAAGAGTTGCAGCATTATTCAAGTCTAGACCCTTGTGTGTCATTCAAACAAGTTGAAAGATAATTAAATTTGACTGTAAAGTGCGACCTCATTTATATAATGACGTGAAGTATCTAAGTTTCTTTTATATACCACAGTCTACTATTTATATAGTCTAAAACCAAAATATTAATGTATTTGTGTATTGCAAAACAAAAGAAAACTAGTGGGTAGAATTGATTTTCTTGTATTCCGAGAATATTGAATATAACAATGGTCTATATAAAAATGTACCCAAAAAAGTGAGGATGGAACATGATATGAAACCAAGTTTGGTACATTTATTATACAAAGCAAGAAAAGAGTAATGAAATGAATGTGGGAAAAGGTGTGAAGTAATGGCGTTTTGTGAGCTTCTTCTTCTGCTGCAGCTGCTATTAGCTTTTATATCGCTATACTGCTTTATTTAGTGTAACACGCGAAGAGAATACTAAAGTATTCCAATGTGTGCCTATGTCTGATTTTGTGCTTGAATTATTAAAAAAGATTAGCTCATGTTTTAAATTTTTTATGTTGACAGAGTTCCATCGACACGACATGGGTAGTGGCGGACCATGTTGCGACTCCAGGTTCCCGTGAAATGACCGTCCATAAAGGCCAGCAAGTGGAAATCTTAGAGCTGATGGGAGGGAGCTCAGAAATGTGCTTGATAAGACTGCATAGTTCTAGTTCAATGAGTAGTAGTGGTGGGGGAAGTGAGCTGCAACCGGAAGGGCTGGTTCCCATCACGGTTCTCAAACAGATCCCCCACGCCAGACTTAGGGCTGGTGTCTGTGATCCGGAGAACGGTAAGCAGCAAACACTTTACACTCTTTTCCTGTCTTGGTTGTTTTCTTCTGACATGAAGGAAACCCTCGCATTTTATTACTCTACAAAAAAGTAAGCAAAAGCCTTCATCAAAAGCAAAGCGTTGCCAGCACACTCTTCCGACAACCCAGAACTTCTCTCGGAGAAAGTGGTAGAGTAGTTCAGTATTGCGATGAGAGATAGTGCTGGCGCTGCTTTTTCTACTTGTTCGACAATATTGAACTCTGTCATATAAAAGCATCCTCATATTTTCATGTAATATAGCATTCCTATGAATTTCTTATGATCCATTTTAGTTATATATTGCAAGAACGTGTTTGGATACAAGAGAAAATTCAGATATTTGATGGAAGATTTTCGTAATAAAACTAAAAGTCCAGGTTTCGTGCTTATTACAAAATATGGTATGATTATTGGAACTGGAGCAATTTCCGTGATTCTGTTGATGGTGGTTCATATGAGTGATGATTACGATGGCTTCTCTAAGAAGATGATATAAGATTTGACGTGTAATATGAGTGCCTACTAAATACTGAGTGAATACAGGTTTTTTTATACATATGAGTACATATGAGATATAGATCAAGGCAAATAAATCATAACAGGTAAAAGTCCTTCAGCACGTCATAGCAGCAGCAGTGGAGAATTGCCGATTCCAAAGAATTGGTTGGTTGGCTGCTGGTTAGCTCAAGTGGGGAATATGAGTCGTCTCATGAATGAAAATTGGTTCCTTTCAACAAACAGCTTACTAAGCATATACATATATCTGGTGAGAGTTCGTGGTAGCAACAAACCAAACCAGCAAATATCCTTCTTCTTTTGGTTGGTTTTTACATGGAATTTTTTTTTGTCTCTGCGAAAAGAAGTAGAGCGAAGGTATCCCAATTTCACGCTTGTATTACATACATACATTCATTTTTTGCCTAACAAGCCATATTTCAAACTATTACACATAAAATTTATAGCCATTTGAGCATATCACTTGGCAAAATCGCTTATCATTCGAAAATTCTTCTGTTGAAATAATTTATAGTTGGATAGCTTTTTACTTTTCACTTTCACTCCTGCTTAAATAATGTGTAGCGGAAACTATTTATGAAACGGGAAATTGCAATCCGTCAGCGAAATTCCCAGTGTATCCGGCTCTCTCTCGCTCTATATCTCTCTTTTACGTTGCCCATTTTCTTTTCTTTAGTTTACGGCAAAACATGCAGGTCGAGCATTTGAGCATAAAAATGCGTTTAAAATTCAAATGATTACTTTATCATACACATTTTGTAAAGTGCCACTTTCCGACCGAATCATAACCAAACAAAAAATTTACAAAAAAATAATTATTCCTCCAAAAAATTACAGACAAACAGTCTCACAAATAACCATTAAAATTCCATCTCTCTCTATAAACCCATCCAAAAGCTGAAAATCAGTAGAAAGAACATCCATCCATGTTACAACATACGCGGTACTATTGTAAAAGTATAAGCTGCTTGTGAAGATGATGATGCGCCGGCGTTTCACCCTATTATGTTTTTTTATTTCGGTTCCCACTCCTATTTCATACTTGTTATACATATATTACAAGTGGAATGCCATAAGAGATCTCCCTTTTTGCATGGCATTGTTCCCTTTGGATTTCATCCTTTTCCTCGGAATCCACACTTAAGCTTTTTACAGACAACAGCGGTGGCGGCCAAAGGGAGAGAGAAAGAAAATTTTCGTGTGCGGTGTGAGAGTAGTTTTGCTGCTGATGATGATGATGGTAGTGGGTTCTTCGACTTTTACCATCATACCATACCATGCGTGTTTTTTTCTGTACTTATATATTATTATAAGTAGTACATATCTTATACATCTTATTATTATGAGTGGTTAGGTTGTAGAGAAGCAAGTGCATGACTGGCACGACGACTTTCTCTCTCACTTTCCCTCTGTTTGCTACACTGTTACACAAGTGCACGATAGGTGGTATCGGAATAAAAAGCTCAGTCGGAGCCGAAGGAGCCCTTAGCCAAATCTAACCAGTGAGCTATAACCAACAAAACCATAGCTTGGTGTACACTTAATCTGGAAGATACTGAACGGCAACTACTCTCTGCTCTTTGTATAATATGATACCTTGTATTGTATGTATAATTTATACATGGAAATGTTGTACGTATAAAATACAACATGCACTCAAACGAGAAAGATTGATACTTTTTATGTATGAAATGATGATACCCTCACACTCTCCTTCATGTAAACAGGCAAGAATGGCTTTGCTTAGCATGTTCTGTATAATAAGAAGAAATATGTGCTCGCCGAATTCATATTTTGTAACAATTATTTTGCCAGGGCCACAAAATAGCTCCGATATTGAACAACATACACACATAACAATAAAAAGCCTGAATGTGTACATGCTTATAGAAGATGGCCCTCAGAAGAAAAAAATCAACCAAAGCTTCCTTAATATTTTATTATTCTCATCTCAAAATCAAATCACATCATCACCATATCATGTATATGTATGTATTTGTACTTGTATTCCTGGGATGATGATATCTACAAATCTAAATAGAGATGTAATCGTATGAAATGAAAGGAAATGGTTGTTATACTTGTTATTATTATTATGTTCTTATGTTATATTTTGTTGTCGGTGAAAGTGACGACAATGATAGCTTTTCTGTGTACTTTGGTTTTTTCCCTCATATAAGTAGAGTAGTCAACCCACAATGAGAATTCGATTGAATTGAAACTTGTTTTGTTAGTGGTGCTGATGCGATGCGATGGAACCTCTTCTTCTCTCAATCTGGCTGTATTTATTCAAGATATTCTTTTTCCTCTTTTTCTTGTCCGCTGTGTGTGTGCATGTATCAAATCAGTAAGAGAGGAAATAAGGAAGGAAAAGCAGGAAACTCACACACACAACACACAGCACAGCTGCCACTAACGCTTTTATGTGTGTAATATATTTACCATGATTTTTCGTCACAGGGGTACCCCGAAAAAATGGTGCAGAAGTAGAAAAGCATGCACCTACTTGATTATGTATATCTCTCAAGTTTATATACAAAAGGGCCAAAAACTAAAAGAGAAAATGTCTCAAGCTGTTCTTTTTTTCTTTCCCAAACTACCAAATGGTGTGGCATGACTCTTTACCGCTACCACCATATCAGCATCACCACCACCACCACCTTTACCAGTTTTTGTACTACTGCCATTGTTAGAATTATTTTACTAGATTTTTCTCTTTTCTACTACTAAGCAAACAGCATAGGGGTAAAGAGTTCAGTTGTCTCTCTAGAAAAATGTGGTACACTAGTTTGGCTCCTACTACTTCATTTTGTAGACTGATGGTACTATTGGTTTTGATACATTTGCACATTTAAACTTATATGTATATGTGCATATACCATGTATGTATATGTGTTTGAATGTTTTTTGGACAGCAGGTAGTAAAAAAGGAAGAGAAAGTTATTTTTTTTGGTAGAAGAAGTGAGCTGTTATATGGGAATATTTGGAAGGATGAGAGCCAAAGTGAGAGAGAGGAAAGTTTTTTTCTTCGTCTTGTTTTTCTCTTTCAAGAGGCATGGCATGGCATGTAAAAAAAGAGAAGAGACTTGGTGAAACGTAAATATATCCATGCATCATAGAATGATCATCATATCATACGGGTACAAAAAGTTGTGGTGTTTTTCTTGCCAAAAAATATAGTACTACAGGAATGTTGGCGATGTGATATGATGGTAGAGTGCGAGTGCAGTGGTGGTGGTTGAAAAAGACAAGAAGATGTGTGTACTCTGACTCTAGCTCTGGATGTTATGAAAAAGGAAGGGAATATGAGAAAAAGGGGGAACAACAGCTTTGAGTCTTGTAGAAAATGTATATTTTACTACACGGCTCCACACTGCACTGGGTTAGTAGGTAATTTTTTTGGAAGAGAGAAATCGGACCAGAACAGACTTTTTTCTTCATTTTTTGCTTCCAGTTTTGTTGGCGATGGCCCACCAATGCTATTTCCATATATTATACTTATACTATACATAGTGTAAAAGGTGGTATAAGAATCATACATATATGTCTGTATTTATATAATTGAGTTTTTAGTAGATAGAGGTTTGTAAAACCAGTGTTTGTGCATACATGCATATTATTATTATGTGCTTTTAATGTGACTTGATGTAAAGATCTGTTGGGAAACTTTCACTTTTGTGTGCTATATGTTATGCCTGTATATTTTATTTGCCAGGCCAAGCCAGGCTATGGCATGGCATAGTACATAATATAGTAGCTGATTTCTTTTGAAACTGCTTTTTACTCTTCTTTTTTTTGTATATTTTATTGCTGCTTCACTGTCTAGTGCACTTTTGTGTGTGTCGTTGTCGTTAGTAATGATAATGATGATGCTACATTGAAAATTGCAGTGCTTTCTAAGATGTTTTTGATACTTGTTTGTGTGTGTTCGAAGAGAAACGGAGTAATATGTGAGATTTCTCTATTTTTGCGGAAAAATACCGGGGAAAAATATTAAAAGCAAAAATAGATACGTTCAAGTGTTCTACTTTGGATGATGATGATGCTACCTACAAACAGGCTAATATAGTATGTATTTATGATGGAAGAAATAAGAGCGAGAATGGTTTGAATGGTATACCATCATCAATGAATCCTTTTTTCATCTCTTTTTTTTCTCATTACTTTTTTTCTTGATGTTACTTACATACACAGCGGTAACATAATCTTAGGATAGTTTGCGAGGGTGGAAAGTAGGAATCAGTTGAAAATAAGACGTGGCCCTTTTCTGTAGTCTGGAGAACTGATCATCTTAGGTATATTTTTTTCTCCTCGCCATTTATTGCTACCATCAAGTGAGTAGGCACGGAAAGGGATAGAGAGTAAGTATTAATAAGCAATACATCATTTTTACTTTCACCTCCTTTTCGCTCTCACTTTCGTTCTGAGCATCTGTGATTGTCAGTAAAAAAATATTAGGCTTTATGGTGTTGATCATATAATAAAAGTGCTGATATTGTTATTACTATTATTACTACTGCCACGTAGTGAGTTCTTAGTGAGCAGTTGGTTGTCGGTAGAAAGAAGTGAAAATAGTACAGAAATAGCATGTATGTGTATATTCTAATCATTTCGACAGTTGGCCTGGTCCGTCTATAAATAGAGAATAGACGTATGTTACTAATGTCCATAAAAAGAACTCACAAATTAATGACGTTTGTGTAGTCATTGTTTTTCTTGTATTTTGAATACGCAAAATGAAGCAATATAGCAGAGTTATTACTTCATAGCTTTTTTTCTTTCTTTTGTGACTCTACAATATGTACACGTGCTTGTGAGTTTTGTGAGTTTGAGTAGCAATAAAAATAGAAGTAATTTGATTATGATGAGATGATGAACTCGAAAGCATAAAAGAAATGTAATTTTGGCTTGCTACAAATTACGACATGTTTCCTTTTCATTGCAAAAGAAAGAAAGTGTATACGCAATAGTCTCCTAGTTAGCTTATTTTAGAAGAAGAAAAATAAATTCGAAGAATAAAGCATAATTGTTAATTATCGAATTCACGTGGACTTGTAAGAGAAGAAGAAAGAATGAAAAGAAGCTAATTTTAGCAAAACAGAATGTACAACAATTTGTTGTGAAACGACACGTTAAACTCTATGTTATTTGAGAACCATCTCTTTCGCTTCGCCTTTTTTTGGGCTGACACGTTACATTAATAACAAACTTGAGAAAAAGGGAAGAGAAAAAGGAGTTATCATATTTATGTGTCGCCGTTTCATACAGATAGTCGTGAGTACTGGATGATCAGATCATCATATCAGCTAACATGCTATGAGGAGAGTGGAGTTATTGGTAATATTTTTTGAATGCGACTCGTCGCTCCCCCAATAAAATAGTATGACTGACGACCATTTCGTGCGTACCCTGGAAAGTGAGAAAAGAAAGATGAATTCTTTATCGAAATTGGAAACTGTAGAAAAGTTTCGTTTTTTTCTGCACGGAATAATGAAAAAAGAGAATACGACAGGGAAAGCTAAAGTCTATAAAGTATGTTGAGTGAGATAGACAAGAAGGAAAAACGACCAGTTGTTCCTTCAGCAGCACGAAGGAATTGTGTTACAGTTACAGCAATCATCGGTATTTCTTCTCTCTTTTTTCGTAAAAACTGGAGTATTTTCAGCTTAGACTGAGACTGTGTAACATATATACATACATAATAGTAGTTTATAAAGTTTATAGTTTACATGTACATCGTATGAACAACCCAATTTTATGTATGTATAGTCTAATATTCCGGCTAAAGAATCGATTTTTTGTCACTCGCTCATTCCTTTCTTTTTTCTTTCTATTGCTGTTTGACTGTAAAGAGTTGAGTTGAGCTTGTTGCACATATACACCATATCAAGAAAGGAAAATAAGGGAATAATAGTGTGTTATTCTGTTCTGCTCCTGATGGTGGCGGTCGTTGGTGGTGGTATGGTGGCAGAGGATTCTTTTCTGTTGATGTGACTCTCTTTCTCTTACTCTCTGGAGTTGTGTGGAAGTAGTTAGTATGGAGTAGTGTGTTTGCCAACCTCAGTCAGAGCCAGAACAGTGTGCATGCATGTTTGTTGCTCTGCTGCTGTTTTATTTTCTTTCTCTTGTGATGTTGGTGGTGGTGTACTTTTGAGCTTTCTCCTTCTCATCATCATCGACATCCTGCCTCCTATGAAATCATTGTAGGATTAAAAAAAGAGAGACGAGAGAGAGAGTGGAAAAAAATGTGAGAGAAAAAAACGAGAGAAAGATATCATCATCATTGACGTTATTACCACTCCATTCTTCCGTCTTCATTCCAGTCACGCCGCTTATATTCCTCTTTGAACGCGAAAAAAGAGAAAGGGAGAGAGAGTCAGTCAGAAAAAGAACTTGCTTCGATGAGAAAAAAAGAAAGCAATAAGTATACAATTTTTTGATTACTTTATGGCATGGTAGTAGTATCATCATCATCAGTCAGCGCTCTTCCGAAAATAAAAGCTGCAAAGACCTACTACGTGTTTAATGTTATTACATTGTCGTTGCGTTGTGCTCTCGTTCGGGTTTTACTGTGATAATTTGAGTGAGTGTCTGCACAACTCTTCTTCTTTTGTTTGTGAGGAATAGTGTAGTAGGGAAATCAACAGGGGCAAAAAATTTACATGGAAAAGGAATTAAATGAAATGTGATGATGATGGTGTTCGTGATGAAAGCAAAATGTGAACGTACACACAAAATTACTATACATAGCTAGTCAAGAGAGAGAGTGGTAAAATGTGAATCAAGTGCGAAGTGGAAAATAGTGAAAAGAGAAAAAATATACATAATAAAGAACGTGATCTGTGACTTACTCCAGTTCATAAAAACACTTCAGTAATGATAATTTTAAGTAGATGAAAGGAGGAAAATGATGTGATGTCGAGAATGCTTAATACAAATCTCGAAATGTATTTAAACTGACACAAAAGTCAAGTTTCTGGTTAGTCGAGTCGAGATTTGAAACGGATATGATCATCATTTTTTGAGACTAATCTGTAAATACAGTGAAAAAAAGTTTCTTTAGTTTTTACTGGTTGACTTTCAGTTTATTTTCTACGGTAAAAAAAAAGAGTCTCTCTCTCACCAGCGAAAATTATACCAAAAATTTAACAACTTAAAGAGAAAGTCGGTAAGAAGTTTGTTCTTTTTTGGTTTATTATTAAAAATATATAGTAAGTTTCCCTTAGATTTTGTTATCAATCGTTACAATCATAATATTCGCATGATAAAAGCATTTGTGGGTTTTTTGTCGTTTGTTCGTTCGTATTTTTACGAATATTTTTATGCTCTATATATATTTGTAATGTCTTTATGTATGGCTATATTATAGTATATGCCGTGTGTTCGTTCGCGTAAAACAGGCTTTTTTAATTGCTGACCATATTTATTACGGCATATTATGTTCTTTGTATGTATTGTTACGAAACTTATTTATTCTAGAGGAAAAGTTCAAACAGAAGCTCTTTTTCTCTTTAAATTGTTCTCTCTCTGTTTGTGTGTGTATTTTTGTATTTTAATGTCAGAGGTTAAGTTGTTAATGCGTTTCAATGCTAAAATCAATAAAATTCCAAATTGAATGCACGTCGTTTCGTTTTATACTGTGTTCCGTTCCAAAAAATAATAATATGAGCTCTCTGCTTTTCTCTTTATTGTGTACTTACTTGTGTTGAAATAATCCTATACAATTTCCTGTTAGTGTTGTACTTCGTTGTTTCCTGCTTTGTATAACTTCTCAGTATTATACTGATGTAGATTACTTTAAACGATGGAAATTCTAGATGTGTAAATATCACGGAACAATATCCGTAGAATTCATTATTAAAAAAATATTAAATTATTTTGTGAATAATAAAATTCACAAACAGGTTTTTAGCCATTGAGCATAAATAATAGAGAACAAAGTAACTAAGAAGAGGAAATGGCATTCTCTGTTTTGAGAGAAACTGGCAAAAGGGGAAATCAAATCAAATGATCAAAGGAAATTAGACTTCTTTTGATCTATGAACACCAAGACAATTGCTATTATTACTATTCCATGTGATAATATATAAATGTTGTAATGTATGAGTAGGTTGTTATTGTTAATATATATGTATTTACCTATACATATGTATAACATTTTGAAAACTTTTTAAAAAGATTACTGGATATTATATTTCAAAATAAAAGTACGCAACTCAGTTTACAGTTGTGTGAGTTTTAGGCTGTTTTCATTATGAAATTGATAATCATACATTAGAGTGCTATTTTTATTGACAAATCCATATCATAACGATAATGATGGCACTACCTTACTTTTTTCCAAACTTTGTTTTGGTATACGCGTTTGCTGTTTATTGATATTACATAAAACGTTGAGTTGGGAAATGGAATTTCCTGGAGATTTCATATGCCTTACGTAGTCGTGCGTTGCGTTGTTTGCTCATTCAATTCGTCTGATATCGTTTCACCTTGTCGTTACCGTTAAAATGATGACTGTTGCTGATGTGTTATGTTATCGAAAAGGGGATATTGGCAGTAAGCGGAAAATCATCACCATTTTCCTAACGACGATGACGACCATCACCGTCGTCGTCTTCGTGTCGTAATCATCTTCATGTGTTTGAAGGATAAGAAGCATAGGAGTTCCTGTATTGAGGAAAGTTGATATTCTCAGAAAACTGCTTTTTATGTAAAGAAGAAAAGTTAGTGGAAGGCTTTCACTTGACTTCTAGTATCATGCTGGCTTGATGGGTTTGAAGAAAAGTTTTGAAATTTCCTTTTTATCTAAGTTCGAAACAAGTTTCAAAGGGTATTCATTGAGACACGTGGAGTCGATTCACTTGTGTAAAAGTCATTCCATTCTGTTGATGTCCGTCACAGAACAATTGCCTGACTCTCCCAGATGACATGATAATATTGAATGGGATATAATAATGATAAAGATAACCAGCATGTTTTGTTTACAAGAGTGAATAGCAAACTCAAGAAAACTGTTTTGTTGTCGTCATCATCATCGTCACCACCAGATACCTGCATAACTTACGAATTAACGAGAATATTTTTAGTGTCTGGGATTTCGTTGAACGGTTCACCTTTTGTTCAAATTTTCCACCTTGCTTAACTCCTGTCTCGTCAGTGCAAGTGCTATAGACATCATATCATGACTTTCATTTTGTATAGATGAATGATTTGTTAATTAGCGTTTTAACTTTAACGATAAATACAAGATAAATATATATATTGTATAATATTAACCAATCATATCGTTTGCTTGCGGATTTGTATCACTAATTCACGTGACTTGGGAATTGGGAAAGATTTTTTGTAGTAGACCTTTTGTCACAATCACATTAGCCATGATTACGATGACGAGAGTAAAAAAAGACTTATCTATCTTTCTGTGCAACAACACACGGGCTTAAAGAATATTGCTAAGCCGTGTGATCGAGAATGTATGATGATCCTTGCTTTAGGATAGTGATTTGGTAATAATACCACAAAACAAAGCATATATAGATATACATGTGTAATACCTAAATACACAGTATCCGTGTTCTATAGTAAATAGTAATTTAAGCTTCTTTATATTTTCGAAAGTTGTTGGCTAGTTATAGCCATTCTCTCTAGACAAATATGTATGTCATGTCAAACGTACGAAAAATTGAAAGAAAATGCCGGTTGAACTTATCCTAATGGGTATGTTGCGTATATGCTATGAATTATGGCTATATAAACTATCCATCTAGCACAATAAGCAATAGAAATATATCAATATCAGTGTCCACTTTTATTGCAGCTCTGTTTTGCACACACAATCAAAGGGTTAAAAGACAGTGCACGTCAAAAAAAACCACTGCTGCTGCTGTTGCTTCAGTGCAGCCGTCCGTCCACTGAAATTGTTCTTTTTGTCTTCTAAAGTAGCTGTATCATGTTTGATGTGTTTGAATGTCCTCTTTTTCCTTTTTTGTCGCATGTGCACAGGTATTGGATTACATTCTGTCAGGATGGTCATGATGATGATGATGATGGTGATGAATATAAAAAGTGTATATAAGAAAGAGCAAAGAGGAGAAGTGATGCGAAGAAGGATAATATTATCTTATCTCTTTTTTGATATGTGCCTCTGTCTTTTGCAAAAAAAAAATATTATGGGGATCGTTTTCTTGGTATTTTTATGTCTAGCAGGTTGAATTGAATTGGTGGTCGGTAGGTACTGAAAGGAGAGGTGGAGGGAGAAAAAAAATTAACAAAGTAAATATTCACACTTTTTATTTAGGAACGATGATGGTCAAGCATAAGTATATAAAAAAAAGTAATGCAATTCATTTAAGAGGAACATGTTATTATAAAGTATAGATACATATCATTGTGTGCAATCTGAAGGCATATCAAAAGAGCTATCTCTCTGTTCTTCTCTGACTCAACTGATGAATGTCTCTGAAAATGGCAATTCCTTTTGTGGAAAAAGAGAAGGAAATCGTTGGGCCTGTAATAATAATAACATTGTATATTATAATAACGAGCTTGTTTTATTCCTATTTTTTTCATTTAAGCATGTTTAGGTACAGGGGAATTCTAATTTATTATCAGGTGTGTAGTGGATGTGTGGTTTTTTATTTTTGTGAGAGATGTGGATGGATATTATGCAAAATGGAGATTTGTCGCTTGTATGTATTTTTTTATGGATGGATGAAACAAACAACAAAAAAAGTGTGGTTGGTAGAGAGATGTATGTGTCTTTTTGGTTTTTTAATGTGCCAAAAATGACTACTTTGTTGTTGGTGTTTTTTGTGTGTGTTCCTTTTTTCCCTTTCTAGCAATTAGTTTGTGTGAGTAGCTTAAACTTGAATCATCACATTTCACACAAGTCAAGTCAAGATCACGGTTCTTGATTTCAGTTGAAATTGGTTACAGTTTTAACGACTTGGATTTTCGTGTGTGTCTGCGTGCTCATTGCTCAAAATGTTATCTTTTTAAAGAAATCGTCGTCATCATCACATCATCATTTGTTTCGTTTTCTAAAGAATGTCAAATGTCATGCAAAGAGCATCAAGATCAGATTATTATCAAGAAATTAGTTTGCAAATATAAAAATGTGTACATGTGTTTGCAATAAAGTGTTCTTGACTTTAAAAAATGCAGGGTGGTGTTTGGTGTTCATGTCGCGTTGTGTCGTTTCATATGTTGAAAAGTAAAAGTAAAGGGTTAAATTATAAACCAAACCATTGAATTCTGGTGAAGATTGTATCATGTTCCTGAATACTTTTTTGAGTGTCTTTTGTGATATTGTGTAATAGTTTGTTGAAGAAAAAAATCGTATTTTGATGAGATCAAATATTGTAGACTAGACGCTGACAAGATTAAACTTACTTAACTTTAGTCCATCAAGTTGGGCGACTAGAGAATTACTTTAATTTTCCTTGAAAAATGGTAATGAATTTGGTAAAGAAAGAGAATTCACTTTTTTAAGTAAAAAAAAGAAGAACGGGCGGTTGCGGTGCGTTTTTGTTTTCAGAATTGATTTTTATCATAAAAAATTCTCTGAATTGGGTAATTAAAAAGTTGTTTTTGAAGTAATAAACGCCTTTCCCTTGTCCAATGACCAGCCAAGTTAGAATTTAGAGAAGACCAGTAATAATTTGCTCACTCTTCACTTTGCACATGAAGGGTTTATATTATTAATCGTCGTCTCCATTTTTTTCAACAAGTGGATAAGATTTCATCCATATGCATTGGTTAAGTTGATGGTGGAGTTGAGAGAGTGGTATTGTGCGTGGGTGGAGCCAGGCGCCAGCTTAGTATTTTGAGAGTCTCCTTCAACTTCTGAATCATATTTTTTATTCATTTTCATTCCAAAGTGGCAGGATGATGAAGGCACTAATCATAATACTATATTAATATTATAATGATGAGTTGGAATCTTGCACGAAATTAAACTTCTTAGAAAAAAATCAAAATAAGTATTCCCTTTCTCGTTTCATGTGTGCTTGGCTCATTACACCATGTGCAAAAAATAATAATATGAAAATTTAACTTGGTAAAGAATTAATAATATTTCTATTTTTAAAATATATGCTTAAATGATATATTTTGTGACAAGAGCACATACATTTCGTCCCGTTTTTCTCATGATTGGACTTGCGTGCACACGCCAAAACATTTTCTGTGTAAAGTGTTGCGGCTGATGGCAGCCTAAAAAAATTTTTGCTCAAATTTGCATGTCTCAAGTTGTACTGTGATAAGCCTGACACACATAATCATTTCTTGAGTTAAGTGAAGCAACAAATCCAAATATGTTTTAAGACGACAGTGTAAAGTAGTCATAAAAGTATTGAAATTCATACATTAATATTGGATTACAAATTTTTTACTACTTGTTAGTCTACTTTAGTCGCTTGTAATGAAAATTGACAGACTGACAGGAGAATATCAGTAATCATATCATTCAATTCGATGTATAAGTTGTTCTATGATTTGACCTTGATTGCCAGTAGTTTGCAATAGAAATCATTAGTATACGATCATATCTCTGTGACATATGGAAAAGAAAATCCTATTTCGAGAGCAATACATTCTCGTTGTACTGTACACATGTCATTATCATCATCATAACGATCGACATTAGAAACCAAACCAGATTAAATCATCATCATCATCATCGTTGTCTTAGTCGTATTATCAAACCAACTAGATTTTATTACGCTTCCAACTCACGAAACAAAAAACACAGTCCTTTTTCATGAGTTGTGTTCTTTGTACATGCAACACTGAACTGACTGAAAACTCCTCCAACAACTCCAGTCCAGTTGACTAGATAAAAAAGGTGGCATCTTTTTCTGTAGTCTCAAAAGTATATATCTTACCTGACACCTGATGAAACACCTTGGTTTTTTCTTCTCTTCACACGTAAATAGAACATTATAGCCTACCATTTTGATAAAATGGTTAATGTGAATTTTTCACACTTGACATAAGTATTGTAATGTAGTGAAAGTAGTTTTATGTGAAACAACAAAAAAGTTGCCTCAAAAATTACAAATGTACGTGTTTCTTTTTTTTCTTACCGACTCCCTTTGAAAATACACACCCATACATACACATCTGCCTATTTTTTAACGAGATCATGAAACCAGCCTGTTTTTTTGCATAAAAAATAAAAGAGAGAGAATATGAAATTAGGTTTCGTTCTCTTATTATAACCAACCAATCTGGGAAAAGTTTGTTCTTGATATTTTTCTCAAGCCTCCTACTTTCTCTTCATCTTTTTTACTTTTTAAAAACAACAAAAAAAGTAGAATAATAATATAATCAAAACTACTACCATCATCGCCGCCACCGTTGCAAATATAAGTGGTTGAGATACTAATGGGAGGAGGAGGAAACTTCCCGTCTTTTTTAAAACAAGCAGTAGCTTAAGCAGGAGAAGGATTTTTTATGTTCAATCATCACACAAAAAAGAAGTTAAAAACAGGTTACGGAAAAAAGATTATTGTCTTATACTCATCCTCATCACTTTACTCTCTCGCTCAAAATAAAAAGTCAGAGAGGGAGAAGTTGAGTCGCAGTCGGTTTTATAAAATTACTAAGGCAGGCATAAGAGAAAAGAGATGATGAGAGAAAAGCAGTTAACTTTTCAACTCATCTCTACATCAGCACAGCAGCGCTTTTTTCAAGTACCACCATTATCATCACATCACCAACATATAATTTCCTTTTCTCTTTTAGACACTCTCGCTTGTTTATCCTTTTAAGACGAAAAAGCTTTGGCATCTTTGGCAAATAGAATTAATATACTGGATATATATACACATACGGACACTGCTTCGTGCGACTCAAAAAAGAGGTTTTAAGGAGACACAAGATGGAAACGCATACAAACAAAATACAAGTGATGATGATGATAGTGATAAGGAAGGACTTTTAGGATGTTGACGATGATTAAAGTAAATACACCCATAATATATCATCTTAAATATACGTACATACTTATATGGATGTGTGTGTATATTTATTATGTTATGAAAATCGGCATCATCTTAAGCCTTGCTTGAGTGATGTGATGATAATATTGAGTTAGAGAAGAATGGAAAGTTGATACTTTCTTTTTCTTTACCCGATGATCCTCTCTGAATATGCCTATTGTATACCAAAGAATTTCATTTGCACTTGTACACCATAAGTGGAAGAAAGAATGATCATCATCATCACCACTACAGTTGTTGTTGTCGTCTTCGTCAATATCCTTTTTTCATATTCACGAATAACGGTTTATTTATTTTTCTCTGCTTCGCTGGCTGAAAATTACTATTCGTATTTTTTTCCTATTCAGTGCAAAAAAAAATATTCAGACATTTTTTTTGCGGAGCATAATATTTTTTTTCGAGTATAAAGATGATTGAGAGTATAGAGAAGAGAGGAAATTGACTGCTTGTGAGAGTATTGATATAAAAGTATATGTGTATGCATTATGTATATTATGTGATCTCTAGCAAACTGTCATCATGCCTGCTCTTATCTAAAATGTAAGAAAAATTGGTATTTAGACTATGCGACTGAGAGATGATGAACAGAGAGAACCTCCTGGAGAAAATAATAAAAAACTCCATTGAATTCCTGTCTCAAGTCATGTTAAAATGCAAGTCATATGAGAGGATAAGAGAGGATGGAGAAGCGTATAAAAAGTAATATGGTATGATGGCATGGCCTTTTGTACTGAATGTTAGTGTGTGTGTGTTAGCTTTAGCTGACGGTGTCGTGAACGATGATGAGATGAATTTTATTCGAGATGCACTCGGAAAGCCTTGCTGTGTGCCGAGGTGATGGGGAATGCTGGAGTCGAGTAAACCCGTTTTGTATCGATCCTTTTTTTCCTTTCCCCCTCTTTTCACGGCATGACAAGGAGTGCAAAAAATATACATAGTTTTTAGTGGCAAAAGCAAAATGTAGAGAAGAAAACAGAGAGCAGAGCAGATGCTTTCATTCGTTCTGCTGCTGCTGTTCTTGTGTGTTTTTTTGCACAAAAAAGTACGAAGAAGAAAAACCTTGTAATGTAGCAAACGTACTTTGTGGCATGGTATAGTCGTTCTCGTACCAAAAATGTTAATACGAACAAACGAGAATAAAAAGAGAAGAAGAGAAGCGATGCAGAAAGAAGTAAGCAAAGAAAGAGTTTGCATTTTCCACATCTCCTCTCTTTCCACACACACATAAACCAGTTCATAACATTTTCTCTTGTACTACCAACCTTCCAACTACAACAAAAAACTGCCTTTCTTTTCTGTCTGCTTTTTCAAGGATTCTACTCTTACTCTGTTCTCTGTGTTGTTTAAGTAGATTTTTTTGGGGAAAAAAAGAGGAGAGAGCTTAGTACAAACAGATGCATTAGTGCGGTGGGTACTGATAGGAACACGCCGAGAACTGATGTTTTAGTTGGTTACACAATTATTATGATCATTATCGTTATAATGCTGGATGGAAAGAGGAGAAAGAGAGTAAAAAAGATGTATATCTTCCTTTTGCTCTCTTACACATTTTTTTTGTGTGAAGGGAGAGGAGAGGGGTATTGTGAAAATGATGTTATTATCGAACGCTTATGTATATGTATACCTTGTTCATTATGAAGATGACTGGAGTTTGTTCAAAATTTGTATCATGTATACAAAAATTATTGTTTTTGGAAGCAGACTACATAAAATTTGTGGTTTGGTTGGTATTAACCCTTTTTGTATGGACACGCCACACACAGATACTACACAAGATGTGTATATGTAATATTCAGAGATAATATAATTATGTGATCACATCACCATCGCCATTTCTCTCTCATAATGCATCTGGCCTGGAGCTTTTACGACGTGGATGCTTATGTACTGTGAATAATTACGTTCTTTTTAGCTCTTTATTGGAATTAGCTTGATGAGAGGCTGATGATCATGTAATTTTGTGTGTATGCGAAGTTTTTGACGAGGGAGGAAGGAAGGAAAAATTTAATCAGCCAGCATATTATAATCTTTTTAAAAGGAAATTATAGATATAATGCATATATATTTATGTAAAGAAAGGTAAAAACTCATCCTTGTAAAGGATTCGCAAATCACGTAAAGATCATAAAAGCTTGTCTGAAAAAGCACAGCTGAAAAGAACAGATTTCTCTATCTTCTAGTGTCAGCCAAGCATTGCGGCTTGTAGTTAGCTTGTATTGTGATGCCACACAGATTAAAGCTTGTTGTTCTAGGATTTTCCGGGTTTCTGTTCTGTCTCATTCAAGGTAATGGAAATAAATGTTGAAAGGAAAGGTTCCACTGTGAGATATTCGCAAACTCACAACAAGGCTGTAAGGTGTATCTTTAGTCTAGTTTTGTACGTTATGTCGTTGATGAGTGAGCTTATATATAAAATTAAATCTACTTTTCCTTTTGTGTCATATTCATAGTCAGTCATTCATGATGATGATCATAATGAACAGAAGTCTCTTTGCTGTCGAGATTTTAATATTCCTCCGTTTGAAAAATTAGCTTTGTATTCTTCTACCTTTGAAGACTTTATGGAAATGGCAAAATGCTTAATTTAATTAATCAGCGTTACTTGATTTCTCAGTTGGTATTCTATTTTATGTAAGGACAAGCTAACATGATTTTAATTTACAGTGACAGTTGAATGGCTTTGGTAGAAATGAAACTTCACATGAATTTCAGCAAGAAAGTAAAGTATAAATTATGTTTTTATGGCGTAGCCTTGTACATAAAATACGGAGATAGGTTTACGGTTGGTTTACATGTTGATTTTTTTTGAGAAGGAAAAGAATTTTTATAGAGTGAGAAGTGATTTTAAAAGAACATCAAGTAAATCGTGCGAGGATAAATGAAAATATTGAAAGAAAAATCTGTGTTCATTTTCTTCACTTGCAGACACATGTGTGTGTAAAGACCAGTTGGTCACGATTAAAATGAATGAGTGATTGATTGATTTATTTGTTGACTCTTTTCTATCAGTAGTCATTCAAGTCATCATTCATCACTTGTCATGAATTAACTGTGTGACAAGGATCATCATTTTGATGATCTACCACAAGATTACCAGATGAAATTGGTTTTGTCCCGTTCACGTCCCGTTATGTACACAGTAAATCCTTTTAATTTAATAGCGTGTCAAGAAAGGATGAAAATGATTTATCTGAGTATAAATACCCATTGACATTATTGCATTGGCATGAATTGAAAAAGTCTGCGATTCATTCTGAACTGTGGTAAAAATGGCACTAGTCTTCTCGGTAAATTTATGATGATGTTAGGATAAATGCTGAGACATGCAACACGCATGCTTCGAATTTTTAGTATTCACTTTTTACTGACTTGCATTTCAAATCAAATAATCGTCACGTTTAAAATGGAAATCCCTTTAACTCAACCGCTAAAGTACAATGATTTTGGTAATGGTGTTAATATGTAATTTGTATTCTATCTGCTGCTATACTGCTTATTTATGTGTGAATGCAGACAGATTTTTAACAGGCTTAAGGCGCCATTTTGGTAAAGATGAAGTAACGTTTCATTGTTATGTTGATTGTTATTTAAAAGTACAAATATAGTTTGTTGGATTGAAGTTTTATATGTCGTGTGCCTTTCAAAATTTCTCGCTTGTTAAACATAATTGCATATTATAGAATCGTTAAG
The DNA here is from genome assembly GCA_034695485.1 of Entomobrya nivalis. Taxonomy (NCBI): domain Eukaryota; kingdom Metazoa; phylum Arthropoda; class Collembola; order Entomobryomorpha; family Entomobryidae; genus Entomobrya; species Entomobrya nivalis. The sequence goes on along the minus strand of JAQFZH010000112.1, from coordinate 22,926 downwards.
TAATTTTTACATGCTTATTTAAAAACATTTATGGAATGTTAAATGCTGACATTGAAATTATAAGTAGCAGTTCAAAGTACATCCATTACATTATACAATGTAGAAGGTCACATTAAACTTGAAAATTTCAATGGCGCATCAGATATAAAAAATATTTTAATGTATGGAATAATCAATATGACAAAATCGTCATGTTTTTTAATTTGTTATCCATGACCTTTTACAATATATTTCAAACTGCGCTTCCGCAGAAAGAATGTATGTTTTGTCACTTTGTCAGGTATGTATGTACTTATTGGAATGTAATATGTAATATGCTTGTAGCAAATTTTTCGAAGAAAACAAAATTTCAATCAATGTTTTGGACAACCGCTGCTGTGTTTCTCTAGTCAAGTAGTAAAATTCTCTTTCTCTATCAAAATCCATCATGTATGTATGATTGTGATTGTCAGTATAATATATTTGTAGTCACGCTCTAGTTCCATTTTGCAATTACTTTTTTTTTCTCTATACAGTTTCGTAATCTACACTAAAACTATTATTATGATTTCTTCATGTGCAAAGTATCAATCTGTTAATTGTGTGTGAACTTATTGTTGTGTTGTATATTATAATAGTCGTGTCACAATCACACAACTTCAACTCTATCTTTCGCTTCAACTCGCTCACTCTCACTCTGTGTGTGTTTTTCATGGAACTCACTCACTTGACTTAATTGGAAACTATATTGCAGTCAAACAGCACGACATTAATTGTGAATCTCGACTACACACTCTCGCTCTCAGTCTATCTATTTGTATATCTCACTTCTTCTATGTTTTCTGCTGCCTCGTAAAATTATTTTCTCTTTCTCTGTGTGTGCAAATGTAAAAGCGCTGCTGTTATATAAATGTCTATATATTTTGTGAACATGTTGCTAAAATTTCAAAACAGTTATTCAAACACGAGCAGTGTATATATTAAACACATGTATATCTGAGCACAGGTAACAGAGTATTGTTGTTTTGGAACTGTAAATAAATCAAATCAATAGATCACACAATCCGAAACAATCAAAAGGATATGTATTTCATGTCATATCACTGAAAATATTTGCACTAAAATTGCTGACGTATTTGTTAGTATTGTCATTTTAATTAAATTGTATAAAAGTGAACACGTGATTTTGAACTCTTGATATGTAGAAAGTACGCAATGTATGCTTTCTATATATAAGTTGTTGTGTGCAAAAATTTGTATATATATATTTCTCAAAAAGTGTGCGTGTGTGTAAATACATTTGTGTTCAATAATTGATATGCTACTTATATTATTGATGTGCGCATAAACATGTTTAAAAAATTAATCATTATTTAGTTTTTTGTGTCATGACTTGTGTGTGCTACATTGTTGACTTTTAACACTTAAATTACATATTTTATCAATATACTCACACATAATACGTACATTGAACTTTTATAAAAAGAGACCATGATTCTTCCACAAACATACCAACATATTTTTTTATGTGAAACTTATGATACTGTAATATGAAATGGCTATGGACCGTTGGCGTAGAGCTGCTCGCAGGGTATTAAGATCGGGAGAGTCTTCTTCTTCGAAAAGCTCATCAGCAAAAACTGAAGGTGAAGAAGGTAGGTGAAAAATTGATATCCCCAGACCATCATCATCATTTAAGAAATTTTACCTGCCTACAAGATTTTATAGTTGGATCAGAAAAATATATCCTATTTTCCCAAAATAAAAATCAACCCTGTCATGTCATAATGTAAAAAAAAGTATCAGTATGTGTGTTATATACTTGTACTTTGTACTTGCTTCTTTTGGGGGAATAATTTTGTAAAAAAATTGGAACGACAACAGAAACACTGCCGTGGAAAAGTTTGTGGAAATATACTGACCTAAATCTTACGAAAGAAAGAAAATATCACCACAAAGAAATAAATTTCTTTAAAATAAATTGTCTATAGACTCGTGTATCTTATCATGCTCACCGGCTTTTTCCCCTGTAATTATCCAAGTTGTAAAAAAAGACAAGTGAAATTTAATCATTTTTTTCTGCTTTGTATTTATGCTAGTTAAGCTCTACTAATACTTGATTTGTTTTTCATTTCCGCTTGAAATACGCTTTATGTGGTACGCATTCCATTTGATATGGTACATGGTACAGGAAATGATATAGGATATCATGGGTGTCGACTCGGGTCGGGTGGTGTAGTTTTCAGTTTGAAGCTTGACTTGAGTTGACTTGAAATCTGAGAAGAAGTGCCTGGTGCTCTGCTGCTAAGCGTGCGTGGTTTGATTTTCCTCGTTTCATTTTTTGTCTGTGTTTTGCAGATAAAAGAAAGTCAATTTTTCATTCAAGAGATAGATCATGATAATTCCTTCTTCTCTGTGGTGTGAGGATGGCGAGGTGATGATAACATAGCTAATCTTACTGGTACAAATGTAGAGTGTAAAGTAAGCATATTCATCATAATAAACTCATAAATACACCAGACACCAGTCAATATAGAATAAATCCTAAAATTTAGTATAGCTTAATATTATCCCATTTTAATCCATGACCACATGTATATTCGTTATAATAAAAAAATGGATTCGTTTTCAATTGACAGTGATAGTCAGTGATCAGTGTTTTTGACCCTGAATGAGCGAATGAGTCACAGACAACCAGACTATGTATTTTTTCAACTGCAAAAAGTTCCATAAAAAGTAAAAAAACAAATTAGTGATGAAATAAAGGAATATTTTTTTGCATTATGTAATTTTCCTTTTTTATTATTATGTATTGTTGAAGGCTACTGAATGGAATGAACAAAGAATTTTAAGTGATTTTGGATATTTAGTGTCCAGACCCAGTTATTCTTCTGTTTTGTCTACAAAACTACATGAAATATTTGAACGAGTTCGCTTATAATGATGTTTGGTTGAAAAATTCATCTCCATCTTTGTACCTTGAAATAAATGGCATGAAAAAATGAAGTTCATACGCATAACACATTGAAAAAATATATCGAGCTAATAGGATCAGTTGAGTGGAAAAAAAGCAAACTAATTTTACGCTGTGAAGGTTAATGGCAAATAAATTATATCGTTTCGTTTTACTTCTCATACTTAACTTAAATAGTATCCAAATTGTCGAAATTTCATCTGAATAATTTATGATGATAAGGAAAGAGTGATGATGATGACGAGGATGTGATGTTGATGGCGTATTGGATAGTGTCAAGCCATGTCATTCGTGTATGCATTTTTTTTGAAGAGCCAGAAGGAACATTGACCATTCAGCCGGTAAAATGATAATAATATTACTTTAGATTGTTATTGTTGTGTGTACAATGATAATAGTAATAAGATGGTATTGGAAAGTCATAAATAATTAATCATGCATTAATACTAAAATATGTTACATTATATATTCCAGAGAGTGCCTACATAATTGAAAATGCATGAAAAACAAGTTATGAAATAATATTGAGAAGGGGATATTTATATTTATATGCCAATGCACATTAGAAGCGAGATGCTCATGAAAGGTCACAAGTACAATTAAAAGGACTCCTTTTCATCGTCGATAATGATAAATGAGAATAATTTTATCATAACAATATACACTCGCTTTAAACTCACGTCACCATTGTTGTTATTGGTGGCGTCGTCATCAATATCATGATCGCCACACCACTTGCCATGATCGTGCATATTGTGAAGGATGATAGGTATATGAGTACAACTAACTAACGTAATTTCTTGGCATGCGTTGCTACAAAACCTAAAGAATCTTGAATCAAGTCAAGAGATGCATTATTGAATAATAACCAATGATATTTAACCTCCAAAATGTGTTGAATCGATGTTTGGGGTGCCATTTACTTTTTAACAGTCAGGCAGGAGAGGCAAACCAAGTGAACGCTTCTGACTTGATTTGACTTGACTTCGTACTTCAATTGCCATTACAAATTACAATGAGATGAGTGTGAGAGGAGAGGAAGTGCATGATGATGTTTTTGTGTTATAGGTACGTAAAATGCAAGCAATTCATGAACATTCTTTTCTAGAACAACGGCACTAGAGTATTGAGTATTGGCAATGCAAAGTTTCTTTGAGAGAGACGTAGCAAATAAATTGTCTTTTTTTTGCAAGGTGATGAGCTATCAGTACAATTTACAGTGAGATAAGATGAGATGCGTTTTTACTAGAGCGGATATAATGATAAGTCATTGAAAAATGTAAAATGCTATAATACTTGAATGGAACTCTAACGTTATTTTTGGGGAATCGACTCCACAACCAATCGCAGCCTGAATACCAATCAGCTGTTTTTTGTTTTCATAATTTTATGTATGTTGCTGAGTGAGCAAAGAGATTTTCGGTACTGAATTCGGTACTCTGCTACTCTGATTGGCTGTTTCAGCTCATAGCGATTCCACTTCACATACACTAGCGTTCCATTCAAGTAATATAGCATTTTACATTTTTCAATGATGATAAGTATGTATATACGTTTTGCATAATAGTTTTGTATTGTGAAATTTGTAGAAGATTTCAATACTAATTCCTTCGTGTTTTTAAGTAAGATTTTAGCTAGCGCCACACATCACACCACAGTTCAAAATAGATAGGATAAAAAAATTAAGAGTAATCTTCATCACATAGTGTTATCAGTATCATCTTCATAATTGCTGCTAGATAGAGCACAAAATACATTTACGTTACACAATGTAGTGTACAAAATGTGATCACGAGAATATAGACTGAAGACGATGATAATGATGATGAGGATTATTTAGGGGAGTTGTTCTTTAAACTTAAAATTCCTTTTTGAAAAAGTGACAAAGTTGGTATTTGGTATGTAAAGCAAGTAAAGTTTATGACATTTAAAGTTGTGTCGTTTGTGCAATTGAATCGGATTGGATCATGGCATCGTCCAAATTAGAGTAAACTGCTCTGTGTAAAAAAACATGATACATTTTTATGTACGGAGCTACATAATATGCAAAATATATGAATAAACAAAATGTATCAAAAAACAACAGAGAGCATATAGCACACTAAACGTAATCACAGATATCAAATTGCATTGCAAGTAGAGTAGAATAAAACAATATGTAGTATGTATAGTATATACATGCCTAATGTGTACGTAAGTCTGATGATGATGAGTAAACGCAATAGATTAGAAATGTATCAGAGTATAATGTTTAGCTGGTTTGCTGAGTAAAAAGAACAGACATCTCACATCGTGAATACATTTTGATGATGGTGGCGGCGTTGGATGATGTTGATGATGAGGTTGACTATGACACATCTTGTTTTGGAGTCCTCTGGCCGTTTACCAACATTATTTTCATTCCTCCGTGGATAGTCATGCTTGTAGGATCAGTGCAACTGCAAATAGTAGTAGCAGCATGGAACCTACTATGTTTAGTGTATAAGAATTTAAAAATTGATATCTATAAAATATATAACATTTTTATGCAAGCATATAAGCTTATCTTTATTTCGTCGTCCGTGCGTTTATTTTTTTCGGTGTGCTTTTGTATCCGAATTGGAAACACAAGTAAAAAGTCACAGTCACACAGTGAAAACAAAATGTGGAATATCTTGATATAATAAGTAGGTTCTTAAGAAGTGGTAAAAATTTCATGTGGGAAAGTGTACACACACCCTGTCATCATCATCACATCATCTTCTCGTACAGAAAAAAATCTCCGATATATTTTTTTTCTGAAGCGACCCAAATAAGCGGATCTTCTTTCAGAGAGACATAGTGGCATAGATATCACAAGATACGATACAAAACAAGTGTATTGACATACGAAAAAATAGTAAAGACGAGCAATAGCAAAAGTTGTTGGAATAGTCAAGTCAAGTGTTTTTTTTCTTTGCTTCTTTTTTCGTCGTGGAATGTTAGTGTTCCTTTCTGTAAAGTTTACTTAAATAGAAAACGATGGTATGCATATATATAATGTTGAGTTGTTGATGAGGATATATAATTATATAAGATCATATAAGTAGTAGTACTTTTCTCTGAATAAGTAAGGATGATACTCATATACTCACTCAGCACAGTACTTGTTAATCTGAAGGCCGGGCTTTAGCAGCACATTTACACCTTGACTTGAATGGAGGATGGAATGAAGTAGCAAAAATAAATAAATAAAAGAGCGGTAGTGTACTGAAGAAGCGGCTCAATTATAATTATATATTGGTGGAAAAAAAACCTCTCTCGTTCTCTCTCTCGTCTTCCTTATTATGGTTGTCTTTAAACTGCACACAAGCACTTGAGAGATAAAAAAGAGTTAAATAAACACCTTCACCGATCCTCCAAAACATAGAACGACCATCACCATCGTCAACAACTTCTTGTATGACGATCGAGAGAGTGTGGAGTGTGTGGCGCATCACTTTGTACAAGAAAAAAATAAGGCAAGCCCTCTCCTCCCTTTCCAAGTTCAGTTGAAAATGAGAGGAGGAACAAGGGTAATGGGCTATAATTTTCCCTTTTCATGGTTCATAAAAAGTTTTGCTTAATAGGAGGAAAGAAAAGAAGAAAAAAAGGAAGGAAGGAGAGAAGAGCAATTGTTTATTATTGTGGGAAAAGGAGTACAGCACACAGACACTCACGACACGACTCACGTAATAACAACTTGTGCTATATATAGTTAGTTTAGAAAAAGTCGAAGGAAGAAAAGAAAAAAGATTTTTTTGTGGTTTGGTTTGTAGTGAAAGTGTAAGTACTACCGAACCCAACGACTGGCCAAAACCTATCATAATAATTATAAAGATGGAAAAAGACTAAACCACGTTCATTTTCGTTGTGATGTGGTAATTGAGGTGGTGAATAGTCAGGTTCGTAAAAAAGTAAAGTAGTTCACACGAAATATATATACATTTTTCTATTACTGCTGTTATTAGAAATCCATGTGTGCATGTGTTCACGAAATGGTATGACATGACAGAGAAAATTATATTGCTGTATGACGATGAAGTTCGTTGTAGCACTTTACACACATGCGTGGCTAAATGCTCTTCTATAAAAAAATGTTCAAGTAAATTTTATACGCTCGTAAAAATATGTATATAACATAAAGATGTAGTGTAACGTTTTATTTGCCAATGTATCCGGTTTTGCACATTTAGTTGTGCAAGTCAATTTAAATGGGAAAATTAAAATAGTTAAATAATGTAAATGACGATGTGATAATAATAGGCCATGTAAATGCAAATCCTTGGAATATAACTTAGAATTTTGTAGCAGCATCATCATCATTTTAATGTCTTGTTCATTAAAAAAACAGAAGCTTGACTACGAAAAACATTGTTTCAATTTAAATACAAATTGTACGTATATAAGTCAAGCGTAAAATAGAATGATTACGACAGTATATTTCACGCTCACAAAAATACTAGAGAAGGGTTAAAGCAAAAAAAAATACAATTTCTCATGAAAACACATTATTTTCAAGAGACAAGCAAAATTTCTCTCAGAAAGTCAAAGACAAAAAAAATATTCAATTTTCAAAAGCAGACTACTTGCATAACTCCTCCAGCTTGAAAAAAGTGACACACAACCGCACTATATTTTATCACTCAGGGACAGGAAAAAGTTGCAGTTGTCTCGTATAAAGTGCAGTCTGTGGAATTTCGGCTGCTGCTTCTTCTGCTGCCGCTGCAAAATTACGATAACATTCTCTCATGTGTCGTGTTTTAGAGAGAAAGGCTGCGTGTATTTTGTATTTTTTTTTTTCAAAAGCGAATTAGCAGCATCAGCAAAAAAAAGCACAACCGTTTATTTTTTCAAAGAAGAAAACGTCATCATAAAATAAGATTTTTTCAAGCGTGTATCATGTATACCTATACATAAATATATACACTTACATTTATATTCTCTGTTTCAATTTAGCTAGTTTCTATCCTCTTGAAAAAAACCACCAAACTTAACTCACTAGTGAACCAATTCATTCCGTTAAGCATAAAAAAGCATGGACTCCAAAAAAAACATCACGACACGACATTCAACGATATAACGTTGTTTAGAAAACTATTGCCTGTTGTTGTGTAGCGCAGAATTTTTTTTGGCTTTTGCCACACAACACAACCGACTAACTCTCTCTCAACTTCTTTTATAGCTAATAATAACCCATGGTATTATTATTATGTTATGATTAGATAGAATCAGGGAAAGTATCGAAGTGGAACACAGTTTTTGTGCATACGACACAAAACGACAACTAATAGTATAGTGTATTGAGTAAAGTAGTAGTAAAACGTGTGGTTTTTGATGATGATGATGATAATGATGATCATGGTTGTGTCGTTTTAGCGAGTAAACAGTAGTAGCATTTTGTGTGATGGTGGTGGTGATATTGAAACGAAACTTCTTCTTCTTCTGAACTTCCTCTTTTCTCTCTCTCTCTCTGGATGGATAGATGACGATGAGCTCCTCTACTGCATAAGTTGTTGTTTTTGTGTGCTCAATCTATTTGTAACGGTGGAATAAACACGGTTAGAGGAATTTTGTGGTGACTAATTTAAATTGTTTTAAAATGCGCCATTATTAGAGTGACAGTGACACTACTTTTGAACAAAGTAGTAGTAGTAGTGGTCTGTTGTAGTAGCGCACAGTACACACACTTGTTTTTTCAAGGCTTTATTAGGAGGAAACATTGAAGACTGACATCGAGTCGAGTCTACGTCATCATTAACAGAATTCCTGTGGTTCCTTTGTTTGTGTGTGCGCACTGTGTACACAACTCAAAATACTGTACATGTAATATCATATCATCAAAAGAAAGTTTAATGTAGCAAAAGTGTTACTAAACTATACATCATATCATCATCACGTTTTTCCTTTTGTAGGTGTGCGTTTCAAGTTTGTGGTGAAGGTGGTAGTGTGGCGACTGGCGACTACGCTGAAATGAAAACTCGTGGCAGTGTGATATGATATGACGATGTCGTTTTTCCTGTTATTCCCAGAAAATGTGGTGGTCGAATAAGAAGATAAAAAGTATTCTTTCTCGTCTTATTTGGAAATGGACAACAACCAACAACACAAAAACTTTTAGCATTTGAGTTGGGTTAGGTTTTAAACTGACGCATCTCATGTAGTAATTTTGTGACAAAAAAACTCGGCAAACCTTGCCTTTATTTTTAAACTAAACATTTTTTCTTCTTCTTGGAATTATCCGAATATTACCAAAAAATATATATTGTTGTTTGAGAAGCAAAACTGCACATGGTCATATTTGAACAAATTGTTTTGGAATAGGTAATGAGGACGGTCGATGCATTGTCTTGTCACATTTTGTGATGAACTATTGAAAAGATCAAAGTACAAAAAATATACCATAATCCTCCTCAATTTTTTTGCATGTGGGAACACAATGAGTATTTTTCTTATTTTTTTGGAATAAAATGCATGCAGAGCTGCAGGAGTCATCGTCATCCCATTTAATATAGACATTTTACATAAAAGGTTGAGGATGTCTGATTTTTATTTTACCAAAATCATCATTTGTTTAATTATCTCTCCTCTCTGCATTAAATGCACGTGATTAACATTATCATAAAATGATTGCAATGTTTTAAACAAACTGAGATTAGAAAACGGTACGGAAAACCATTAAAAAACATTAGCAAAACCTACTCATCTCAAAGTATAATATTTATGTATGAAGTGATGATGAGTATGATTATTATCAATGTTACATGAACTCATCTCTTCTTCTGCTGCTGTTGTTCTGTTTTTACTGGACTGGATTTGATAAAAGGGTTGTTATAATAATGTGATTGTGTGCAAATTTATTTTGCATATATTGTGTCGTTTTGTTCCCAATTGTGTTGGTGGTGGTAAGGATGTCGTAATATAATAATCGTCATCAAAAACCATAGTCATAAGTCAAGTGGCAGTGGTGGTCTCTGAGTTAAGGAGATTCAATAAACTTTTGCGGTTGTGACTTGTGACGTTATTTGTGTTTTTACTTTGGATGTTGACGGTATAAAACACACACTAGTCTGAATGCACAATTTGATGAGAGGATGAATCATTGATAGTGAGTCCTCATGATGAACCCCTCAACATAAACACTTTGCCCTGCATTACAACGATTAATAAAGTTTTACGAGGAATAAAAACTCATCCCACACACGTTGTGGTTTTAGTTGGTAAAATATCCATAACTTTTGGGCCCAGAGAGAATAATAATTACTACAAAAAACTGTTTTATAGTTTAATCAACAAAAAAACTTAATAGTTTATTTAGTAGGATAGATGAATGAAAAGTTGTTTTATTAGTTATTCATCCACAACTGCAATTACTACACCCCCCGCTAGCAAATAAAATCAGAGCAATTTAATTTATTGCCATCTGAAAAAAAAATCGTAGTAGGTATTTTGTAGGTGTTGTTTTTTTGTGTTACATAACTTGTTGCAAGAAAAGTTATTGCTGTGCAAATTTTTTAGCTGTTGTGAAGTGTAGTATAATTCATTAATATTAATTTTTCGGACTACAACCACGTACTTTACAAAGTGGTGGTGTGGTGTTTTTCTAGTGTGTTCGTTTAGCATACACTAAAAAAATCTATATAAAAATTATTGTTACCACGCGCATAGGAATTTTCCATCCGAAAAGTCCTTTGAAATGAAATTCCCTGAAGTTGTGCACTCATTCGGAATGTTTTCTACTTCTTCCTTGAAAAAGGATTTGAATCGTGTATTTAGAAGAGCTAGAAGCCAAAATGGTTCAACGTCATCAAAAAACGGGGATAGTTTGGATACTACAGGTGTGTGTGTTTTTGTTTATTTGGAAAGATGGTGGTCTGGTCTGATATTTTTTCATTTGGTTATTTTTTTTCTGTGAAAATTAACTTGTGAAAGTAGATAAACATATAGAAAAATTTGTCATGAGTAGTAGAATAACAGTGATTTTTACTTCCGTTTCTGCCACTGCTTTTGGCCAAAAACATAAAACAGAAGGTTCTTTTGCTTACTTTTGGGTAAATGTAAATGCGGAATGGTTAAAAAAAAGAACAAAATGTGGAAAGCATTTTGAAACGAATGGTGTGGTGGTGACCTGAATAATCTGCCTAGCAGTATTTCCGCTTTTCTCCAACACAACTAATAACTTTTGTCTCTATTTTTTTCTATTCCAGATGGAGGTACATCTGAAGGTAATGCAGCTGGAGCGGTAACAAGTAGTTCTCCCGTATCAAAACGACGTGTGTTCAGTGGGTAAGTGAGCTTTTTATATGTTATTTTTATTGTTCGTTTCCGCAATCACAACCAAATACTCTTTACAATCAGTGTGTAGAGAGGGAGGGAGAGAGAGAGAAAGAGAGAGGAATTTTCCAGAGGGGTATAGCCTTTTCCCACGTTTCTCTTTTCTCCGCTGTTCTTTGTAAATAAAGTTGAAAGGAAATTTCAAGCAGAGAGCTTTTCAAAAGAACTTGTTATTCTTGAACAGTAGAGAAATATGTGTATGTAGCTTTTTCTCTGATTGCGGAATCACATCAATGAAATTAAAGTATACATGAAATGTATATGAATGCATGTATACATGTATTTTAGTAGTATCGTATCAATTTAAAAGCTTCCAAACAAGAATACTTAAAAGCAGTTGGAAAGCTCTTAAATACTCTCTCGCTACACACTGCTTCTTCCTGTGTAATTTTTTTTTACCTTTTTAGTTGGAACAACATTGCGTACCCACTTTACTTTAATATTACGCTTGTGTTTATCTCTTTTTTTGTGTTTGTCAGGAAATGGCTACCTCCACCCCTTCGAAAACTAAGTCAAGGAAAGTTGAACTCTGGCGATGGAGGAGGAAAGAATGTACCTGTGTTGAAAAAGACGAGCTCAGATAAAAAGCTTAAGGTAAGGACAAAAATAAACTGTTTTCTTTTCTCATTTTACACCATACTTTCACTTTGCATGCTATCCTGTCATCAACATACACACCCACACATAAAATATCATGTGTACAATACATATTCATTAAACTCGCATATGTGTGTGTGGTGGTGTGTATGTTTTCAGTGAAGTGAAGTAGATAATTGGAGTAGTATCTAAAACAAGGACATAAATTTCAGTTCCTTCGATACACCGCGCCATGTGTTCTACTACTAATTTTCGCAACATGTCATTTCCATTTCCAATCATAATAACATAGTGTAATGCATATATTACTAGTTAAGTAGTATACTATATGTCGTTAATACAAAGATATACAAAAAAATAGGAGAAAAACCCATCCCCGCCCAGTTTATTCATTATTAGTGCAAATGGACAAAATGGGATTTGATGGACATGGACACACGACGTCGACGTCCTAAAAGGTCCTCTCTGTAGTAGCCCAGTCAAGTCAGGATCTCTCTCCTCATCAGTAGTACAAACAGAAACAAATTTAGACGGGTATTTGCATACATTAAACGTATATCACTTTGTGACTTGACTTGACTCACTCATTCTAGTCAAGTCATAGTCAGTAACTACCTGATTCTCTGTTTCTCGTTAATGACATTTACGTATGCACAGCATATTCATCCAGAGAAGAGTAGTGTGTGTAGATAAATGGAGCAACCTTTTTTGTTATTCTAAAAATGTCCTCTGAATAAAAAAAGAGTTGGGAAATTAATGTTTCTCTACATTGCACATATATTATTTTTACTACTCGTCCTTGGAAATTAGTTTCGCTCAAAAAAGATAGGTAGGTATACGAAAACTAAAAGGAATATTCATGAATTTTTAAATACTACTCACACTATATCTAATGTACATTACATTCTACTGTCAAATAATGACAAACAGGATGACCTGATGATTGATGGCACGCTCACTTTGCAAAATAGATACGACCACTATAACCAGAAAAAGTAAATGTTATACATGCGATGTTATATAGAAAAAAGAGACAATTTGCTGGTATTTTTTTTTATTGTATGGCTTGAAAAGCAAAATAGCGTGAATAATTTAACAATTTAACCTTTCTGTCTATGTTCTCCTGCTGCTATGCTGGCGATAGTGATAGATGATTCATTGCAAAAGGAATACATTTTTTTATTCAATCTGCCCTGCTGTTGGCCTGTGTGACTTGCGACATCACACGATTTTTTGGTCTCTAAACAGAAACCTTTCACGGTTGACTGACATTCAGGGCGTCGTATTTCAGTGTTTAGTTACTTTAATCTCAAAGCAATGATGATTTATGTGATGACGATGTTGAGTAAAAATGGATTAATAGATTTAACGTATATAGGAATATTTTAGAAATATGTGCTTTTACAAATGTATAGGTATAAATTACTTAGATGGGCAACTATTAGTATACAGTATTGCCTAATTACAAACATGAAAGAAAATGACAAAATATTTTTGTATGGTAGATGATAATGAGATGTGATGACTGGAATAGATAGATGTTAGTACATCTTCCTATGAAAAAAAAACAAATTTAACTGTTTAGCAGAAAAAATTGTCAGTTTTGACTAATTTTCAGTAGGTAAGGTAAAGTTCCAAAATTGAAATGACAACCTGTTTCACATATTATTAGTATACATTTTTTCATTGTCTGCTCCATAAATTTATGTAAGGCGAGAGAGTTAAAATTGCATGAAATATATTATCATTATGATCTCTCTAGGTATTCCCAGAGAATATATATATATACCTATGTCACGTTACCGTCGCGTCATCATCATCGTCAGCATCCCAAAGTATTTCTTATTTTGTATAAAGAAAAATCAAACGTGTTGATGCGAATATCGTTTTTGGTGACATCACAATACGCAAGCAACATACAATACGAAAAAAATATAAGAAAAGATTTTTATAAGAAAATGTCTTTGCGTTTGTATTTATATAAAAAAAAATTGGGCTATTATATATGTACAATGTATGCATATGCATATTATACACTCGTTTTGAAAATCGCTTTGAACATCTTAACAACAACTTACATTACTACGTTCTTCTCTGTCCTTTCACATCCTTTTATGGTGGAGCATCCTTTTAAAGACTTGGAGCCACTGGCAATAATGGCGAGTTGAGTTTGCGGAGAGAGAGATGTGTATACTGAAAAAAAATATAGAAATCTTTTATATGATTTTTGTCTACGTGCTCAAGTCTGTGGTGTCTTTCAGTGCTGATCTCTGTGATGCTTTTTACCTCTTAACTAAAACTAAATACCTTAAATACTCTCTTATTCTAGAGGAATCTTACGTTACGTCTTTATACATTACTTGCTTGCGATTCTCTGTTTCTTCGATCATCATATCACCAAAACCATCATGATCGTCATATAAATGTGCTTACAAAGTTTAATATGCATTTTATTTAGTATTATTTCGTTGCTCACTTTTTGGTCAGAGTTAAATGATCAGAGTTTGAAAACGGAGAAGAAAAGACCACAAGATTATATTTTGTTGGATTGAAGTTGAAAGAGAAGTGAATCATTTTGTATTTTTTTATATATTTTTAGGCAGTCTTTTAGTTTAGACGTAATCTTGAAATCAGCCGAGTTGTAGTGTTTTTTATTGAATTCAAAAGGAGAGTGTGTAGTGTGATTTATTTTTAGTCTTTATTTAAATTTTTGTGTGGAAATCAATTAGGCACGTAATCCCAATATCATTAAAATGGGATATTTTGTGACAGGATTATCCGTTTTAAGCCTAATTTGAATTTCAAATTTGGTGTGGTATATGAAGGTATAATTTGATATTCTTGTCATGTTCTTCTGCAATATATAGCCTTCAATATAAAATTTATTACACATTGAAAGAAAAAAAGGCACAGATTTCTATCTCTTTTTTTAAATGAACCAATTGCCAATAAGCATTGGCAAAGTGCAGTATAGGCAGTATTTGTTGGTGTTACGTTAGAGGTTTTTTTGCTGAGAAAAAAATATTATATAAAAGGAGGATCATTTTGATTTACAATTCCAGATTGAATCATGAGATAGCTTGTGTGGTATAATGGTAGTGGTGATTGTGCAAGCAAAAAGTGTGTGAACTTCAGTATAATAAATGAGACACCTTTTTTCATCCACTCGATCCATTTACAATAATATTGATTTACTCAACAAGATAAGCGTGCAGAAAAAGGGAAACGAATGCATAGTAATAATACTAATCAAAGCAAATTATTACATCTATTAAAGTTTATGATCATTTCGTTATAAAAGGTTACCATCAGCAGTTGTGCGGTCAAGCTGAGTAGATTTAAGAGGAACCAAGTAATACTGTTATGTAAAAAAGGGAAACACCTTTTTGGAAAATTGGAAGCAGGCAAGCAAAAACAGTGTATTATTTTTCAAGCCAAGGCAAGTCAAGTCAGTGAACAAGTGGTTCTTCTGGAGAGCCAAGTGAAGTGCTCTGAGCTGAAATTTAAATATACACTCCAACTGTTGGAGTGCTTTTTATAATAAACTAGTCGATGAATGGTGTTGATTGCATTAGTATTTTTGGTATTTGTGAACTCGTTATTTATCTTTGCACTCATCAGAAGAACGTAATATACCTAATAATAATAGCCATGATCCCATTACCATTGTTTTGATCTTTAAAAGGGCAAAAGTGGCTAGCTTATTTACATGTATAGTATATTCCAGTGGATTTGGAGTAATTGAGATAATAAGGATTTATGGAAGTTTAATTATTGCTTGTGTAGTAAATCGTCTTTGAATTTTCTGTTTCTGCTCTGGGCTCCGATCTGAATCAGAATATAAAATATTTGAGTGCCTTGCCATTGCCATATGCAATGCTTTTAGGCTTTTATTCCAACAACTTTGTTTTCTGTAACAATTGTGTGTGAAAACGTGACCAAAATAAATGGTATGGCGAAAATGTAATGAAGAATAGCAAGTTTTGAAATGTAGGATTGCTGTGAGTTTTTGGATGTTGGATTTATTTCTATTGTGCTTTGTTGTCGTTCGTTGTGCATTCAAACATTTTATTAGATTTGGGGAAAATTTCTCGTGAATACATTTTGATTATTAAAAGTGAACAAAAGCAGCATTGTTGGTTGTTTACTGTGAAATGTGAAACTATATAGAGTGGAAATATATTTACATATATATATATACGAAAATCTTTAAATAATATAATTTCTCAACTCAACTTGGCTTTTTACTCAAACTGTGAGTGAGACGACAACAAGGAGTTTAAAAAAATACACAATGGATAATTAAGCTGTGAGCTCTTTACTTCTCGGCACACAAGAGATGTTATATTCATTACTATTTCCAGGTATTTAATTAGTTTTGCTTTTAGCATACTTTTACTTTACTTTGAACTAAAATGTTTTATGTACTTTGTCTGTACTACTTTACATATACACATATCAATTTCATTGGAAAAAATCCAGGTCTAATAATTTTTGGGTTGGTTTTAGTATAGCATAGTGTACAGTTATTTAAAGCATTATATTTTATGTCAATATATAGTGTAGTTTCTACGTTCTATTAATTTAAAGTAGTCCATATAAACTAATTAAGTTCTTTGGCTGATTTAAGCTAATTAGGACTTTAAATTCAATTTTCTTTTGATCTTCCTCTAATTACAGATTTGATGATATAAAAAAACTTTGTGTCTTGTATAATCTTAAGTGGTTTTCTTATGACATAATAAAAGGTGTGGGTGGTGGTGGTGGTTCAGTTCATATCACGAATAAAGGTAGAATACAGAAGCTAGTGAATTTTTAAGAGTTATTTCTTGTGATAAGGTTGGATGTAGGAGTTGGTTCACTTCACTTACGAAGAAAAACAAGGAGAAAATGTTGTAGGAGGATTTCAGTTTAAACATACTCACGTAAGTAAAGTAAGTACGCATTGCTCTTATGACGGTGTATTACGTGAGCAATATATGTATTTGAGGTGGATTTGGACCATTACACATTAATGGCTTATGTCATAATATTACTTTGTAACGGATACGGATTTCAAGAGAATTCGCCAGTATACATTATATACCTATTTTACCGAAGAGATTAAGTTTTAGAGGAGAATAAAAGAAAATACAAATTTTTCCCATAAATCTATTCGGATTTGAGAAAATAAAAAAGAGATTTAAGCCAAAGAAAGCAAACTTGAGTTGAAAAGAACTATTTGGTAAAATGAGCGATTCAAATTTCATTTCAAAGGAAGAAATATCATAGATATACATATAAGTAGAGTGCACTGACACAAACAAATAGACATGTTACAATGGATGAATAATGAGTGACTTGGCTCAAAAGCCATTTCCAAAGCATATTTTGTGTTTTAACGTAAGTTTGTTCTTCATAAAGATTTTTTTTTGTTAATAAAAAATCCAGAGAGAGTATTATGAAGAGAAAGACTATGAGAGTCTTATGAGATTTGTGACCCTTGTTGAAATACAAGTGCTTTTGGTTTGGTTAGGTTAGTTAGTGGAACTGAACGCTGTCTTGGCTTTGCTTGAACTCAATCTTCTTCTCTTTTTTGTTTGCCCTGACTGACTTCTTAGAGAGTTGAGTAGAGTTTTATGAAGGATAGCATAAAAAATAGTTTGCTTGACATTTTGGCCTGTGGATTGGATAAAGCAAAATGAAAAGAAAAGGAAGGAAGTATAGAACAAGTACAAAAAAGAGAGCAGCAGTTTGGCTTTTCTGTGTTTTGTTGTTGGAGTCAGTCACTAGAGCAGAGAGAGAGAGAGAGCCTACTCATCTTCATCGTCAATGCTATCGAATTTTCTTTCACTCAAGTCATCCATATGGCGAGATTTGCAAAGAGTTCAAGTTTCCTCCATATTCCTTATCTCCTTTACTCCTTGTCTCTCTGATGATGTGGAATAGAGGATTATTATTATTATATGTACCGTGCAGTGTGTAGTGTTCACTGACTGGTTATGATGATGTTGATATGTTGAGGGTTTTTATGTATATTCATTTTTTCTCCTTTATTCGCTTCCGCTACACTTCTACTAAATGTCTAGAGAGAAAATAGGATCATGTCAGCACAGTAGCGTTCATGTTCATCATCGCACTTCCATAGTCATCATCGTCATCATCAACTTCTTCTTCGTCAGCTGTCACGATTTTCTCCAATGTTTTCTTAGCCTTGGAAAAATTGAAGAGCGAGTAGTTTTGAGATTTTACTTACCAGTCTTACTAAAATAAAAGTTGGGGATATAAAGAAAATAAATTGTAGATTATCAGATATTTTTTTATTTAAAAAGAGAAGTTTTCCATTGAAGCTTTGTAAAATGACGCGTGAATCATGATAATGATGACGATAGCGAGGACAGATGATGTTTGTGGCGGTGGTGGGGGAGAACCATATAAAAAAAATTGTTTTTGGTTTTTTTATGAGAAGAGGCAAAAAAATATAAATGAAAAGATGAATGAGTTCATTAGCTGTTGACACGTTGTTTTTGCTCTGGCTTTGTCCTTCTTCATATAGTTTTTTAATGATGTGTATTTTTTTGATGGTGAAAAGTTGAGTTGACTATTGCTAAAACTCTTAAAGAAAGAAAAATATTTTTTCTTTGTGAGTTTAGTTGGCATAAAGAGCTTGTCATATTCAAAGCATAAGAAATGGTATAGTCATCATCATGTGTCGTCGTCTAGTCTCTTTCTTTTAGACTGGATTTCGGGGGGAAATGATGATGACGTTGGTTTGGCCGGAGATTTTGTTTTGTGGTCTCTTGCTTTTCTCTCTTTTCTGTTGGTCTCCATTATAAATACGAGCATACAAGCACAAGGGAATTTGTATTGGCTGTTTGTCAAGGTAGTGTCTTCAAAACTGTCCTAGATTTTCATTTTCCTTTTATTTTTTTTATTTATCTACACATTCTGCTGACTTTTATAGTGAAATAAGAGATAACATAAGTTTTATAATAGGAATATAATGATGGAAGGAATGATGGAAAAATTAGGCATGTTGTTTATTTATTGGCAGACTTTATCTAAAATTCATTCTTGTCCAAGGTTTTATTATGTTTTGAATTTTAAATAATATTTTGGTGGTGTTCAATAAGCTTAGGAAACTATTAAATGACAAAAATGTATGTTGAATTTGTATTTTGAATGATTTGCACGATTTAGATGTATTATGCATAGCAATTGTACATATTGTGGATGTAGATTCGTGCTGAAACTTATCATCATATCGTAAATCTATGCCTTAAGTCGATGGCTGACCATTGTTCAATTCAAAACTTGATTCACATATTTAATGACAAGGACGTAATGATAGACGTTTTAAAATAATATGGTTTCCATCAATCGTCGGTGAAACAACCATAAAAGAAAATATATTACATGAAGATTTGAAATATGCGTAGCATGAAAATTCCCAGTTCACAGATAATAAATGTATGGAAAAGTGAAAAAAGATGGAAATGGTTTATACGATGTCAGCACTGCACTGTGACTGTTTGCCGTGAGCCCAAGAAAGGCTGAAGAGAGTAAGTACACTTGTACGAAAACGTGAGATGATGATATGATGATGATGACTTGTCTTGGCATCTATGTAAGCACGTTGCATCTGCCAAAAAATATATATTACGTTAGTTAACTTATAATATATGTCTATATCTATCTCTCTCTGCTATTTTGTGCACGTAGCACTTCTTCACATGTCTTTGTACTGTACTTGAACATAGCATTTATTGTGAGTCTTCTTGTTTCGGAGAATGGCGACCGATGGAGAGGAGAAGCATTTCTCGGAGATTCGTTTTTATAGATTTCCTGGCATATGGTCCACCACTTTGCTTTTGGTTTCTATATTAGACCACCTAATAATCTATATTCTATATTAAGATCTATAATACACATCCCATTTTCCGTGCTATTTATTATAATGGAGGAATGCACAAATATAATATTGTCAGTTTATTGGGTCATTCGAGTCGACAACGATGTTGTTGTTGATGATGACGATGATCAGGAGGATCATGATATTATGGAGATGATGACGATGATGAGGAATTTTGGAAGATTCCACGATCTATGCACACAAAGTAATCTCCTTCTCTTTTGGCTAGACTACTTCTCTCTCTCTCTCTCTCTCTCTCTGGTCCTTTCTTTCTTGGTTACGTTACGCTGTTTTGGTGGTAAAAGCTGTTAAAGTAATACTGCCGTTATTGCGGGTAATTTTGTTGGGATGAATGTGTATAATATGTGGTTGGATTCGTTTTTTTCTGGTGGTCATGCCATAAAGCAAGCTAAGAAGACAAGAATTACTGCTTTACTCCGACAAAAAACTATATTTCAAGATGAATAGCTTTTATTCAGCTTTAAATCTTTGGCTGATCTGAAAAGTAACTGAGGTTGTTTTGCTGAATATACATGCATAACATTTGTATATTTGTGGTGGTGGTACTACATATATATGACCGACCATGGTTGGCAAGCTAAATAGTACGATTATTATTATAAAACGGTTTTTATGTGTCAGTTGTTGTTGATGTTGATAATTTTTTTCGTTAGATGTAAAGCATAATGATGTTAGTTTATGTCAAAAAGTTTTTTTGGACTAAGGATTTTGATGACTTTCATCCTTCTTATTTTTTTCATGGTTTGGTTTCCTCCTCGTCCTCCCCCTTCACCTCCTCTTTTAGATTTTCTAGATAGAATAAACATCATGGGACTGTGGATCATAAAAAAACTGTTTTTAAAAGTTTTTGGACATGTGTGTGTGGTTTGGTTTGGGTTGTAGTGGGAATGTGCGTTTTATTTGTCTACTGCGGAGGGAGTGGAGGTTAAAGAGAAAAATAAATAGTGGAAAAACTGTTCATTGATGAGTTTGAAATGTTTGTGACTCTAGCAAAATGGGATAAATGTTTTAGCTTTTGTAAAAAGCAAAAAGAAATATAGTGCTGTTATCTATTTGCCAGAATCACCACACATCGCGTTGCTCCCTTATCAGCGTCATCATCAGTTTTCATCTGACTGCTGATTGTGCTGATGTGTCTGTCTTTCTCTTGTGCGAATTTTTTTGTGGGTCTATTCCAGAAGATGGATCAAAAAATTGTGTTAAAAATGTAAATTTTTTGGAAGGAAAAAAATAAGTTGATTCCTTGGTGTAATCTTTTGTTGGATTTGATTACTTCGCCACATAAAAAATCATTTTATCATCATCACCATCACCAAAAGTGATAGTGCGCTCCTCCATCAAAAGTTGTATACGTGTTTTTACTTTACGGAATACATTTTACATTTTTCACTCCGTTTTTTTTCTTACAATTGTGCTACCAATTTTTTTTTGTTGATAGCGGTGCGCGGTGGAAAAGAGAAAAGGGAAATCTAATTTTTTGAAAGTTACAACTTTCTACCATACGAAATCTTTTGATCATCTTTTTTTGCATTACCAGCTTTTTACTAAAGTGGTATTGGCATTTCCTTCTACTCCGTTTTTTTTACTGTGTCATTCAATCAGTGGCCTATTATTATGATTGCTACTGCCACCATTCACAAAAAAGCATAGATATATCAAAAAGGATAGACGTTTCCTTGCATCTTAATGTATATACTTGTATTCAAGATAGCTAGGCTTTTTCAAAAGGATAGTAATCGGAAGAAGAAGGGAGAAATTTCTCTGATTTCGCAACTTTTCATTTTCCCCCATAAAAAAGGTCTATAGACATACCTACTACATGTTATACATTTGAAGTAGTAAATATTGAACAGAAGGATAAGAAGGAAGGAACTTTTCAATTTTGAGAAGTGAACGATTTTAAAGAATGTTCCCTCGTACAAGTCGTCGTCTGTGAAGAAGAGAGTCAAGAGTGAATTCCAAAAGTAAAGAAAAAAAATTGCAGTGCATCAATGAAAATGTTGAGAGAGAGAGAAAGAAAGAGCTAAAAGCATATTATTTTTAACGGTCCCATTTTGACTGTACGATGTGAAAATTGGATTGATTTAAGTAATCAAATTCTCGTGTCGATATTCTATATTTGATCCTTGAGAGAAAGATTCAATTTTTAACCCAAGTCAAGTCATCGACATGTTATGCCATGCGACATCGACTGTTCTGTGTTGAAAAAGAAGAAGAAAATGACGACATATTTTTTTGTGTACAATTTCAACGAAAAAAAAACGTATGTAATTTTTTTGGTTGGGCAAAGAATAGAGAATAAAGTGGAATTGAATCGCCCAAGAAGAAAAATAGCTGAACGAAAGCTTGTACAAATAGTCGCAACTCGCAAGTCAAGTCAAAGCACACAAGTTTTATTATTAGACGCCATCATCACCAAAATACAACGAAATGTGTGGGTGAACAGCAGAGAGAAGAGACGACCAAAGTATAAAAAAATGTCTCTTTGCTTCTTCTCGCTTTGCCTGACTGACTTGTGTGAGTGACTCTGACTTGACTTGTGACTATTTTTTTATAATACCTATAGATGCAATATGCTTGTTTAAGTGAAGAGTAAAGAGCGATTGACGTCTGTAACCTCCGACTTGGGACACCAAGACACACACAACGCACAAAAAATATTAACTTTGTGTGTGTGTGTTTATGTGTGTGCTTGAATGGAGGATATATTAAGTTGAAAATATAGAACAAAAAAATCTTATTTTTTAAACTTTTTAGGAAATTTGTGTTTGATAGGTAATACACACGTGTTTTACGTAGGTTACGTGCATATGTGTGTGTATAAAAGGTTGGCTTAAAAATAGGATGAAAATGGAATTTCGAAGAAATAAAGTAAAAATAAGTTTATTAAAGAAATCACGGGTATATTTTTGGATTGTTAGATGAGTTTATGTCATCGCATCTCATCTTTCCATCACATCATATCATCATCATCGGCCTTTTAACCTACTAATTTCAGTACTCAACTACAGAAATTACGTACATGCATGCACACATCGCATCGCCATCAATTTTTTTAATAAGCACTTCCGGCGTTTCCTCCACCACCCATCCTTTTTTTCTTGGAATATTGACTCCTGCGGTTTCATCAGTC